>PVJI01005302.1:0-95970 GCA_004026765.1 Micronycteris hirsuta | reverse complement strand
GCCCAGAGAAACGCAACCTGAACTTCTAATTTCCAAAACTGTAAATATAATAAATTTGTATTGTTTTCAGCCACTAAATTTGAGGTAGTTTGTTATGGCAGCAATAGGAAATACAAAGTATATATGATATGTAATAAATAATATCTACAATTGCCTCAAAATATGAACTCGAGTTGCCACTCAGAATGTACCAGAACTCACTGTTTTTGATAAGTGTATAAGAATATTGACATGTAGAACTACATATGTATAATAAATGGGAAAAGGACTGCCTGGATATAAAATGACAATTTATGAGATAATTTGGTAATCTTTTAAAATATAGATATGAATAATCAAAGCTCTAGTTTTTAAGAAACAGATTTTTAAGATTTTATTTATTTATTATTAGAGAGAGGGGAAGGGAGGGAGACAGAGAGGGAGAGAAACAGCAATGTATGGTTGCTCCTCACATGGTCCTCACTGGGGACCTGGCCTGCAACCCAGGCATGTGCCCTGACTGAGAATCGACCTGGGACCCTTTGGTTCCCAGCCCGCGCTCAATCCACTGAGCTACACCAGCCAGGGCAAGAAACAGATTTTTAAGGGAGGTATGAGGTAGGGCTTCTATAAAATGTGATTTAAAAAGGGATTTTTAAAAAATCCTCATCCAAGGACATGTTTACTGATTTTAGAGAGGGGGAGGAGGGATAGAGAGACACAGAAAGAAAGAGAGAGAGAGAGAGAAAGAGAGAGAAAGAAATATCAATTGGTAGCTCCTTATATGTGCCCTGACCAAGGATCAAACACTCAAGCTAGGTATGTGTCCTGACTGGGGATGGACTTGCAACCTTTTGGTGTGTGGGATGACCCTCCAACCAACTGAGCTACTAGGCCAGAACCAAAAAAAGATTTTAATAAGCCATCCAAAAGATGTGATTTTTTTCATTTCTATGACATTTAAATATAAAAACAAATAAAAATAACAGCCTTAGTTGTTATATGAACGGACTTTTTAATATGGAGGCTCTGCCTACCTAATCTGTTTATTTGCATTACCTCTCTCCAACAACTGCACATACACACAAACATGTCAAGATATCTGGAAAACGTGAGAAAAACTAATGTCTATATAAATTTACTATAAATCTCATGGCCAGAGTTCAAACAACTTACTTTCCTTTATCCTTCAACCATTCTGGGTTCTTTTCTTCTTCTTTTAAATCCTTAAGTTCAGGAATATCGGTATTCATTGCTCTTCGTGCCTCTGCTTGTTTGTGCAGCCACTGAAATGAGAATGAAGTCTAATGAATGACACAAAGGTCTTTTTGTTATTAACACTTACTTTTAGATTTCCCATCTTCCTACATAAGACAGAAATACTATTTTTTATGTAGTGAATGTTTGCATCCCCCAAAATTCATATGTTAAAGTCATAACCACCAGTGTGATGATATCTGGAGGTGGGGCCATCGGGAGTTAATGAGGTTCAGATGACATCATGAGGATAGGGCCTGCATGATAGAATTAGTGTCCTTATAAAAGAGGAAGAGACCAATGTGCTTGTTCTTCCCTCCACCCATCCCTACCCAGCACCCTGATTTTGGACTTTCCAGCCTATAGAACTATGAAATATTCAATAAATGTCTGTTGTTTAAGCCATCCAGTCTATGATATTTTGTTATAGCAGCCCAAGCAGACTAATATAGTACTTAAAGAAGGTGATTTTAAACTTCCAGTTTTTATATGTTCAAAACAAAACCAGCCAGAATTGACAGGAAATCGAACTGAGAGGAAGTCTGACAACCAAGGAGTTAAAGAAAACATGTTCATCCAGACCAGTATTACAAGCCTAGAAGAACCAAGATCTATAAGCAGACATTAAAAGATTTAAGCCCCGAGTGGTGTGTCTCAGTGGATTGAGTGTCGGCCTGTGAACTAAAGCATCGCTGGTTCAATTCCCAGTCAGGGCACATGTCTGGGTTATGGGCCAGGTCCCCAGTTGGGGGTGTGCGAGAGGCAACCACACACTGATGTTTCTCTCCCACTCTTTGTCCCTCCTTTACCCTCTTTCTAAAAATAAATTTTAAAAATATTTTTTAAAAAAAGAGTAAAAATTTCTAGTGCAAATTTCATTCAAATTTGGGAGTTCATGTGAGTATTATTTAACTTTTCTAGTTTATATTTTTATTTTCTATATTAAAAATTTATAGGTGTGGGAGGGGAGGGGAGAGGATGCAGACAACTATAATTGAAAAACAATAAAGTAATTAAAAAAAAAGGTTATCTCCAAAAAAATAAAAATAAAAGATAAAAAATAAAAATAAAAATTTATAATTATAACATTTTACAATAACATAAAATAATAAAATATAAAATATATTGTTTAATAAAAAGAAAAATGTTAATATTTATAAACTGTCATTATGTCTTAAGTACTGTATCTTCGATTATATCCACAATTTTTCAATTGGAAGAGGTATCAGCTCACACCTTACAGTAAAGAAATGCAGTTGTTAGTGCTTATATAACTTAAGATACAATATTTAAAATCCCAAAGCTCAGGAATTTATAAATGAATGAAAGATATTAATTCCAAAGCATTAAACATTAGAATATCTAATATTAACTCATTATAATAATATATTAATAATAAATTTCCAAATCTGTCCTTACCACAACACATACTGATCCAAACTTTACAAATCTACTATAGAAAATGATATATCTCATAAATAAATAGCACAAGCAACAGTTCATCTCTTGGAATAGGCAAGACTACTGCATAGTAAATCAGTATTCTGTCTTCAGCATTCTGGAGCCAAAAAAACAACCCTGAAAAATATATTTTTCTCATAAGGAAATAATAAAAAATAAAGTATTTTCATTATGGTCACTGTAACTAACAGCAAGTACACCTACCTCCTCCTCTTCTGCTACCTGTGATTCCCGGAGAGCAGTTGGGAATGCCCGAGGGGTAAAGTTGATTTTAATACTGCCAACAGAGCGAGGAGCAGGAACACTGTCTTCCTTTAACTTCTCAGAAAATATATTTTCTGAGTTTTTCCCTTCAAAAATAATGTTAATAAGTTATTTACTTCTCATTTTGGACTTAACAAACTGACTTTTAAATAAGTTATACATCAAAGCTACTTCTAACATTCTATACCAATAAACCAAAGATACTTTTTTACAAGAAGGAATGTAAAATCCATCACTGAAAGTATGGCAGGCCCTGGCCAGGTAGCTCAATTGGTTAGAGCATCGTCCAAATATGCCAAGGTTGTGGGTTCCAACGCTGATCGGGGCACATGCAAGAATCAACCAATGAATGCATAAGTAAGGGGAACGATAAATTGATGTTTCTCTCTCTAAAATCAATATAAAATTTTTTAAAAAGTGAAATTCAATATGAAGATAGACATAAAAATTATTAATAAAATATCAGTAAACTGAATTAAGCTGTGTAAAAATCAGCATCATCAAGATCTTGAAGATACTTCTTACTTACAAAAGTGTGTTTTGGATCCAAAAGTATTTGAAAACATACAATTTGTTTAGCAGTATTTGAAATATGGAAGTAAATGTTTTCATATACTCTAATTGGTATCAATATTTTGTTGAATAGCATTAAAGAAGGAGGTATTGTGGTAGTTAACTTGTGTGTCAATATTAAACCACAATAAAATATATACATTTAATAATGGTTACTGCTTAGTATTCACTCTAAATGATTTTTCCATATGCTAGACTCATTGTTAAAGTAGTAACAACATGTAGCCAAGTAGAAAGAGCATAGTTATCAGATGCAGACAGATATGGGTTCAAATACCACAAGCTTACTTATTGGGTATTTGTTTATCCTTTATGAACATCTATTGCCTCTAAAATAAGAATAGCAGCACTTATCACAAAGTGCTGTTGGGGAAATTGAGTGAAACAACCAATAAAGTCACCGGGCATAAAGTGGTCACCAATAAATGTTAATTATACATGTGATTTTACTACAAAATGTTTCATTTGAAACATATACACAAAACAAAGCTTAATATTCTAAGATGAGATAAAATCAAACTCTTAGTTTTCAATAAAGAAATATATTCTTTTTGCCCTGGCTGGTATGGTTCAGTGGATTGAGTGCTAGCCTGCAAAATGAAAGGTTGCTGGTTCGATTCCTGGTCAGGGCACATGCCGGGGTTTCTAGCCAGGTGCCCGGTTGAGGGTGTGCAGGAGACAACAGATCAATGTCTCTTTTGCACATTGGTGTTTCTCTCTCTCTCCTCCTCCCTCTCCCCACTCTCTAAAAATAAATAAATTAAATCTTTAAAAAAATGAAAAGAAATATATTCTTTTAACTTTTTTTAACATACTAGGATCAAAGGCCAGAAGAACACTTGTTTGCTTAATAGTACTCATTTTACTGAGTCAGGTGAAGAAAATGTCTTTTAAGAAAATTCCTACTTCTTATCTCTAAAGAAATAAATTAATGTACCTCACACTGATAGTCCACCCTGTCTTTTTAGACATTAGTTAAAACACATATTTAACAATACCTGCATAAATTTCAAAAGGAAGCGCACAAGCAAAAACAACACTGAATCTTTGCTCATTTTATCATAAAAACTTTACTACTTCCTAGAAGACAAAATAAATCTTTCACTTTAGTCTTTGTGTTGCAATAGTTATTCTAAATATGCTAAAATAATGACCAAATATCAGAAATATGTTACAACAACAACAACAGAAGTGACCTATATACTTCACCAGCAGGACTCACTTTCCCAGGAAACATTAACACGTTAAGCATGCAGGACTGACAGTGAACTTTCCGTTCAGGCGGCATCAGTCCCCAGGGATTGACAGTGGACTTTTCGTTTGGGTGACATCGGTGCATGGGACCGGCAGTATCAAGGTTAAAAAATAAATGTTGTAATTTTAATGAAGTTTTGCATTGGCTGCACCATTGTGCGCCTGTTTATACTCTAACTCAACACCCGTCGAGTGGTCGCCGACCCACCGCCTGAACGGAAAGCCCAGCAAAATCGGCTCCGCACTTAACATGTTAAAGTAGTCATTGTACCTTTTGTGGCAAGATTTCTAGATGTTGAATTTCTAGTAAGACTTTTATGTTTTAATCTTTTCCTGTCTTCTTCAATTTGCTTTTCTTGTTGATGTAACTTCTCTTCTCTCTGAATTCTTTTTTGTTCTTCAGCTTTTCTTTGACGTGTTTTCCATGCTTCCAATTCTTTAGTTGCTTTTATCCGTTCATTTTCTTTCATATGTTCTATTTTTTTCCTCTCTTCTTCTTCAATCTGTGAACAATTACAATTACTAAAACTTTTAAAACACATAAAAAGCAACATTTTAAAAATAATAAATTATTCTTACCTCAAAACTCTTGTCATTATAACTGCAGCAATAATTAGCAGTGAATAAAGAATTAAAATGGGAATGGTAAATAATTTAGCAAAATGCCCAATGATTTGGTTGTCATGAAACATAGGCTTTAGTTCAGATTTACCATTAACTATTGATATAATCTTAGGCAATTACTTTCTCTAGCCTTAGTTTACTCACAAGTAAAGTGTGAGCAGGCATTCAATTAGATGATATCAAAGGGCTTGGTAAAAAAAAATTTTTTTTCTATTATAAAGGTCAAGTCACTGTTCCCAAAACCTAAACACACACACACACACACATACACACAGACATTCGCCTTTTTACTTTTGCCAGTCTTACCTTGTCTTAGCACTGCAGTTGTGTCAACCTTCGCTTGAGGAATGAGGGAATATTTAGAAAAAAATTGAAAGGATGAACTAAGGAGTTTGTCTCTGGTGGGTGAATATGTTTGAACTCTGAATTCCATTGCCAGCTAGCTTGCCATGGTTGTTATTTGGAACTTCCATGTGAAAAGTTAAATGTCAAGTAAGTTAAAAGCAGTATATTGCACAAGAATATGTTAACTTTCTCTCTTTCATAAACTTCCCTCATATGGGCAAGAAAGAAAAAACTCTGTGAAATAAAATAACTAGTTGGTATATATGACTGACTATGTATCTGAGTTTCCTATGGTAATAAAAATATTCCTACCTCTCTCCTCTAGAGAACAAAAATTCTCATATCTATCCTCTAGAGAGGCGGTGTATAACAGAACTGTTTTTGATGATGCTAATGTTCTGTGCTATCCACGTCAGTAGCCACTGCCACATGTGGTTAATTAAGCACTTAAAATATGGCTCTTTCTCAACCACTGAACTATATCAAGAGTTTTTTTCAGAAGTTTAATAAATGTTTAATTAGTTCAGATTTTTAAAAAACGTGGCTATAGTGACTGAGAAACTGATTTTTAATTTTGTTTAATTAATTTTAATGTAAATTAATATACATTTAAATAACACATTTGGCATGGTAATAGAATGAGATACTGGGACCAAGTTTCCTAGAGGCTGAATTATTTTAGGATATAGAATTAACATTATCCATATGAAAACAATACTGAAGAAGTACCCTGTAACATCTGCATGATTTAATAGCCTCTTCTGGAAGACTGGTTATCTTTCTACTGAACTATGTAACACTGACTTTAAAATAAATTTCACAGATTATTGAACAGGAGTTCCCTGTAGTCCCAGAACTGTACCTAAGGCCTAAACTAAGCACAAAAGTTCCTAATTACTATGAGTCCTAAGTTCAAACAGCTGCCACTGGGTTGGGCCAGGAGAACTCTACATGTGGCAATGAGCCAGGTTTAATGCCTGACAACAGGGAATGATGAACAGTCAGTGTTAGCCAGAGGCAGCCACAACCTAAAAAGAGATGACAACTTCACCCAGTTTAATTATATGTTTGCCATTTTTCCTTTCCTCCCTCTTTTCCCCAACACATGAAAGAAGGGAAAAGTATGTAAAAAGTCAGAACACCCTCACCCCTCAAAATGTCTGCAAGTGGAATGAATTTTGGAAAGTTTTAGAACTGTTAAGACAGTCTTAATTACCAAAAATGAGACTATTTTTTTATTTTATTGATTATGCTATTACAGTTGTCCCATTCTCCCCCCTCTACTCCCCCTCCCACCCCCCCACATTCCCTGCCCTTTAGTTTTTGTCCATGGGTCATACACATAAGTTCCCTGGCTTCCACATTTCTCATACAATTTTCAACCTCTCCCTGTCCGTTTTCTACCTACCGTTTACATTACCTATTCTCTGTACTTTCTCCTCCTCTCCCCCTGTCCCATTCCCCTGTTGATATCCCTCCCTGACTTATATAAATCCCTTTAACATTTCATATAATAAAGGTTGGGTGATGAAGAACTCCTTGAACTTAACCTTATCTGAGAAGCACTTTATCTGCCCTTCCATTCTAAATGAAAGTTTTGCTGGATAGAGTATTCTTGGATGTAGGTCCTTGCCTTTCATGAGTTGGTATACTTCTTTCCAGCCCCTTCTTGCCTGAAAGGTCTCTTTTGAGAAATCAGCTGACAGTCTTATGGGAATTCCTTTGTAGGTGACTGTCTCCTTTTCTCTTGCTTCTTCTAGGATTCTCTCCTTATTTTTAATCTTGGGTAATGTCATTATGATGTGTCTTGGTGTGTTCCTCTTTGGGACTCTGAGCTTCCTGGACTTCATGGAAGTCTATTTCCTTTGCCAGATTGGGGAAGTTCTCTTTCATTATCTGTTCAAATAAGCTTTCAATCCCTTGGTTTTCATCTTCTCCTTCTGGCACCCCTATGACCCGGATGTTCAGACATTTACAGATGTCCCGGAGGTTCCAAGCCTCTCCTCATTTTTTTGAATTCTTGTTTCTTCATTTCTTTCTGAATGTTGAATTTTTTCTCTTCCTTCTGGTCCACACCGTTGATTTGAGTCCCAGTTTCCTTCCCATCACTATTGGTTCCCGGTACATTTCCCCTCATTTCTCTTAGGGTATTCTTCATTTGTTCATCTAATTTGTGATCAAATTCAACCGGTCCTGTGAGCGTCCTGATTACCAGTGTTTTGAACTGTGCATCTAATAGGTTGGCTATCTCTTTGTGGCTTAGTTGTATTTTTTCTGGAGCCTTGATCTGCTCTTTCATTTGGGCCATCCTTCCCTTTCTCTGCACACCTGTTACATTAAGGGGTGGAGCCTTAGGTGTTCACCAGGATGGGGTAACCCACATGGTTGTGTTGTGACACTGCCTGTGGGGGCGGTGCCTGAGACAGAACAATGGTCTTGCTCCACTCTCCATAGGCTCCTAGTCACCTCGCGCAACAGCCACAAGCAAATTGGGCCTCTCTGTGCCGGTTCCCAAGTGGGTGGGCCTTTTTAGATCTAAGTCCCTGTGGGTCCCTAATCCCACCTTGCTGAGAGTTTTCTCATAAATTGATGCTAGAGTTTATCAAATGTTTTTTCTATTGATATGACCATGTGGTTTTTATCCTCTATTTTGTTTATGTGATGAATCACATTTGTTGATTTGCAAATGTACCAACCTTGAATTCCCTGAGTAAATCCCAATTGATCATGGATTGTACCAAGAAACTACTAGAACTGATCAATGAATTCAGCAAAGTAGCAGGATACAAAATTAACATCCATAAATCAGTTGCATTTTTATACATGAATAACAAACTGACAGAAATAGAAATTAAGAAAACAATCCCAGCCCTGGCTGGTGTGGCTCAGTGGACTGAACAGATTGCAAACCTAAGGGTCACTGGTTAAATTCCCCATCAGGGCACATGCATGGGTTCCGGGCCAGGCCCTCAGTTGGGGGCATGTAAGAGGTAACCAATCAATGCATCTCTCACACACAGATGTGTCTCTCCTTCTCTTTCTCCCTTCCTTCCCATCTCTCTAGAAATAAATGAATAAAATATTTAAGATTTTTTTTTTATTTATTTTCAGAGAGAGGAGAAGGGAGGAAGAAAGAGCAATGTATGGCTGCCTCTCACATGGCCCTCATTGGGGACCTGGCCTGCAACCCAGGCATGTGCCCCAACTGGGAATCGAACCAGGACCCTCTGGTTCCCAGCCCGCGCTCAATCCACTGAGCTACACCAGCCGGGCCTAAATGAATAAAATCTTTAAAACAAAAGAAAAGAGGGAAAATAAGTTTTGGTAAGGATATAGAGAAACTGAAAACCTTGTTCACTGCTAGCTGGAATATAAAAAGGTGCAGATACTATGAAGAACAGTGTGGCAGGTCCTCAAAAAATAAAAAATAGGCCCTGGGTAGGTAGGTCGGTTGGTTAGAGCATTGTCCTGATATGCCAAGTTTTGCAAGTTGGATCCCTGGTCAGGGCACATACAAGAATCAACCAGTGAATGCATCAATAAGTGGAACAACAAACCAATGTCCGTCTGTGTGTCTCTAAAAAGAATCAATAAAGAAAAAAAATTTAATTAAAATAGAGTTATTGTCCTGGCTGGGTGGCTTAGCTGGTTGGAGCATCATCCCATCATGAAAGAGATTGCGGGTTTGGTCTCTGGTCATGGCACATATGGGAGGCAACCAATTGATGCTTCTCTTTCACATCAATGTGGTTTATTTTTTTTTCTCTCTCTCCTTTCCTCTCTCTAAAAATCAATAAAAACATATCCTCCAGTGAGGTTTAAAAAAAATCATTATTACCATATAACCCAGCAATTCCACTTCTAGGTACAAACATACTCAAAAGAATTGAAAGCAAGATCTGGAAGAGATATTTGTACATCCATTTCCATAGCAGCATTGTTCACAATAGCAAAAAGGTGGAAGTAACCCAAGTGTCCATCAACTCTTTAGCTAGACTAAGTGAAAAAGAGAGAAGACTAAAATAAAAATCAGAAATGAAAGAGGGGATATTACAACTGATAACACAAGAATGCTAAAGATCATAAGAAAGTACCTGAACAACCTAAAAGAAACGGATAAATTCCTAGAAACATACAACCTACCAAGATTGAGTCATGGAGAAACAGAAGATCTAAGCAGACCAATTATAAGGAAGGAGCTTAAATCAGTTATCAAAAACCTTGAAACCAAGAAAATAAAACCAAGAAATAAAAGACCAGGACCAGGCTTCACTGGTAAATTCTACCAAACATTTAAATAAGAATACTAACGGTTTTTAAACTCTTCCAAAAAACTGAAGAGGAGGGAATATCCCCAAACTCATTTTATGAGGCCAGCAGTCCCTGTTTTATTAGTTAGTTCAGTAAATATCTGTTGTCACAAATTTAATATTTTGCTTTTATTTTTTAAAATTCAGGAAAATTTCCCTGGCTGGTGTGGCTCAGTGAATTGAGCACAGGCCTGTGAACCGAAAGGTCACCAGTTCAATTCCCAGTCAGGGCACATGCCTCGGTCATGGGTCAGGTCCCCAGCTGGGGATGTGCGAGAGGCAGACAATCAATGTATCTCTTGCACAGTGAGGTTTCTCTCCCTCTCTTCCTCCCTCCCTTCTCCTCTCTCTAAAAATGTAAATAAAGTCTTTAAAAAATAAAATTCAGGAAAATGATAAAAATCAAAAGGCTGTCAGAAGTGATAAAACAATCAAGAAAAACTGGAACTCAAGTATACTGTAAACAGGACTCTTTGGTCAGCTGACCACATGGTTAATTAAGTAAAAACCAAAGTATATAAAGGATTGGCTATATTTAAAAGTCAAGTAGAAGTGATAAAAGAAGTGGTGAAATCTTTAGAATTATGAGCTTCTGATTATAAAAACAATACTATTGCTTCAAATGGAAAAGAAGAGTCATGGGTCCAGAGAGCTCTTGATGAGATAATGCTTGTTATGAATTCCTTAATCATTTCACAATGTCAAAATGAGAATGTGCAATAAGAAATTACTTGCAAAAACAAGTGAGCAAAGGTAAATCTTTAGAGACAGGAAATAGATTAGCGGTTGCCTATGGCTGGGGATGGGAGGAATGGAGAGTGACTGCTGATGGGCATGGGGGTTTTGGGGCGATGAAAATGTTCTAAAATTGACTGTGGTGATGGTTGCACAACTCTGAATGAATTGTAAGTTTTAAATGTGTGAATTGTATGGTATATGAATTATATCTCAAAAATATTGCTGATTAAAGCTTTAACTTGAAATCCTCAACAGTTAAAAATATATTTATTTGTTGATATTTAGTGTTTTTCTTGTTTTAAATAATTGTGTCCATTATTCCAAGATTAAGAAAGAGGTAAAATATACCATAAAACCTTATAATTTCTGACTCCCCTGGAAATAGAAAGTTCTCACTGAAACAAGTAAATCTATTATATTCAACGTTTATACCCTCAACTTTCATAAAGATTTTCAGGCCCTGACTGGTGTGGCTCATTTCATTCCATAAAATGAAAGGTTGCCAGTTCAATTTTCAGTCAGGCCACAGGTTTGGGTCCCCAGTAAGAGTACATACAAGAGGCAACTGACTGATGTTTCTATCCTCCTCTTCCTCCCTCCCTTAACTTCTCTCTAAAATAAATAAATAAAATCTTTGGGAAAAAAAAAAAAGATTTTCTGCCCTGGCTGGTGTAGCTCAGTGGATTGAGCGCGGACTGGGAACCAGAGGGTCGCCAGTTTGATTCCCAGTCAGGGCACATGCCTGGGTTGTGGGCTAGGTCCCACGTGGGAGCCACATGAGAGGCAACCACACATTGATGTTTCTCTCCCTCTCTTTCTCCCTCTCTTCCCCTCTCTCTAAAAATAGATAAATAAAATCTTAAAAAAAAAAAGATTTTCAGGAATACATGTGGTTAGTAGATATAACTTAGGAATCCTATAACCAAAGTGTGAACAAAACGGTGAGGTTGGAACTCATTATTCTTACATACTTTATTATCATCTCTTTATTTAGAAGACTTTCCTATCAACGTGCAATTTACCTTCATCATGAGATTTAGTGCATATTTTTGATCTTCCCGCCTTGCTGCAGCTTTTGCTTCTGTAGCTTCTTTTGCTTTTTCTTGTGCTTGTAAAACAGATTTCTCCCTTATTTTTTGCATCATCTCTTTGTCAACTAAAACATAAGAAATATCACTAAATTAGGATTATGATAAATTTACTTAGGAGAAAACTGCTTAATATTATGAATGAGGATGAGATATTTTTGGACCCAACCTCACATGGAGAAGTGAAAACATTTTTCAGTATTAAACTGGACAAGAAGCTAACGTTAAAATGTAAGCAAGTGACTGTATAGTAATTAATTACTACAGAATAAGAGGGGGAGAACAACAGGGAAAATGGGGAGTGGGAGAGAGGGAGAACAAAGAGAAGAGGGAGGGAGAGAGAGAGAGAGAGTGAGAGAGGGAGGGAGGAGGAAACAGAGAGGACAAGATGAGGGGAAAGACAAAACATATATCCTCCTCTCTGTTGAGAGAGCAGAGCTATTTGCTTATAAACCTGATTACAGTAAGTCATCACTATGGGGTTTAGAAGAGAAAATGGGTTGAGACTATCTGATATGATCAATTACCTTCACAAATATAGAAGGTAATTTATACATAAATCGAGTGCAGGGCCAGCCCTAGGAAAAATTATAAAGTAACATGACTTGTTATATATAGAATTTTACCATTCACAATTATTTATATATTCAGTGACTCAATGTTTTACACACAGGCTATGATCCAATTTATATTCAGTGACTCAATGTTTGATACACAGGCTGTGATTCATTAGGGAGGATGTAAATTATCTTAGGGAAAAAGGGATCAGGAAAAGGATCTAGACTTTGGGGGGGAA
This sequence comes from Micronycteris hirsuta, assembly GCA_004026765.1. Lineage (NCBI taxonomy): Eukaryota > Metazoa > Chordata > Mammalia > Chiroptera > Phyllostomidae > Micronycteris > Micronycteris hirsuta. The sequence goes on along the minus strand of PVJI01005302.1, from coordinate 83,281 downwards.
AAAACAGGAGAGGAGAGAAAACTTGGCTTGGGGAGGGTGATGAGGAGGAGAGTAAGGTGGAGGGGTGGGCAGGGATGAATCAGGTCCTAGGCAGGGGTTCTTAAATTTTTTGCTGCATCTGACCACTTGGCATAGACTCCTTCAAAATGTTTGCAAATGCAGGGCCCTGGATGGTGTAGCTCAGTGGATTGAGCACCGGCTGAGAAACAAAGGGTCCTGGTTTGATTCCCAGTCAGGGCACATGCCTGGGTTGCAGGCCAGGTCCCCAGTGAGGGCCATGTGAGGGGCAACAATACATTGCTGTTTCTCTCCCTCTCTGTCTCCCTCCCTTCCCCTCTCTCTCTCTAATAATAAATATAAAATCTAAAAAAAAAAAAGTTTTCAAATGCAATACACAGAATTATAAAGAAAACTAATTATATTAAAACATAAATATTATAAATTTGATTTCGGCTGGTGTGGCTCTGAGGACTGAGTGCCGGCCTGCGAACCAGGTTGGATTCCCCAGTCGGGGCACATGCCTGGGTTGCGGGTTGCGGGCCAGGTCCCCAGTAGCGGGTGCAGGAGAGGCAACCACACATTGCTGTTTCTCTCCCTTGTTTCTCCCTTCCCCTCACTATAAATAAATAAATAAATAAAATCTTAAAAAAAAAACAACAAAAAAAAAACAACTTACCACCTGACACAGAAAGGGTCTCCCACATGGCCGCTTCTTTTTTATGTAAGGTGAAAACAATAGTGTCATTTCCAATCTTGGCTTTGCTGCTCTCGTCGTCTATGGGAGCACAGAGAAACACCTCAAATAAAAATGGAGCAAAGTTGACCTATTCGGGCGAGGGGTGGGGAGACGAAAGTTAATTTAGTTACACCAATTAAAAACAAAGCCTTTAAGAAATTAGTGATAGAAGCCAAAATCATTTTCTAAAATGCCTACTATAAATTTATTCCAGGTCGCGAAAGATTAGCAAGACATATGTAGGAAGCCCTGGATAAAAAATAATCTCTGATTTGATAACAGCTGCTTACAGATGAGGTATCACCTGTATGGGACTCGTTTGTTGTTTTCAATAGCATCAAAATTTTAGGAGGTTTCTGAGGAAGGACCCGCCCGTTCACGCACACCTGAGCGCACTCGCAGAAGCTTCGGACCACATCCCTAGAGAGCCGGCAGGCACCACTCGCGTTCCTACCTTCAGGTAGTTTTCCGTGCAGAACACGTCCGCATCTCTAACGCAGACACCTCGGAGGGGCACAGAAATAAAGACCGCAGTCTTCGTCTGCTGCCAGCTGTAATCCCTCACCGGCAGGGGCATCCTGAGAGGCAGACGGAGCCGCTGGTGCGGCGGGACAGCACTCGCGCCCGCTCGGTTGCTAGGGAAGCTGGGGTTACCACGTTCCAGCCCTTCCGGGTCAGGCGAGGCCCAGGCGCCCGGAGTTCCCAGCGTGGGCCGCGCTCGCCCCTGCGACCACCGGCGGACTCGCCTCCTCACTGCTTGGGCATCCTGGGGGGGTCTTTAGACCACTTCTTAGGGTCTTATTACTTCCGCAAAGTCTGAGCACGTCTCCGAAGACTAGGCCCACATTCATTTAGGCTAGTAAAGATCTTCCCGCCTGATAATGCAAAGAAGAACAGGGGCTTGCTGGGTAAGAAAGCGTGACCGTCCAGAAGCAGGTGCGACGCCCACGCGCCACTGTAGCGCTGGCCTGTAGTTTGTTCTGATGGAGGCTGTGAGAGTTAGCAGCCTTTGGTGTTCCTGCTTTGGACGTATCCTGGCCCAGGGTATTTTCTGTGCTATTGTAGTTCTTCAAATCCTATCATTTAACCTTTACCCAAAACATGTAAGTAGGGTTCACTTCATGATTTGAGAGGTGGGGTGAAAAGATCCTCTGACTCACCTGACAAATGCTTGCCACAACTCACCTGTAAGATATGTTGAATTCACACGGATACGTTTTACTATTGCTTAAGGAGGGAAACTTAGAACTTCAGCGCAGGCAAGAAACTTACAGTCATATAGTCATTCGACATACTTAAGGAATCATAAACCCCATTGCCACACAGATAGTGACAGAACCTCAACGAAGATCCTGCTTTCTCTCATTCCAGTGGTCATTCCCTGGGCTGCTTTCTCTAATCTGATGTATAAATTATTGGAATTTGATGTTAAAAACAATGAATTTACATGAAAATTGGGCACTTGCTACCTAATTGAGGAAAATTGACTAAAAATTTAACTAAGAAAATTAGCCATCTAGGGCTTTGGATTTTAAACTTTTCACTTTGGGGGACCATTAACACAAATTTCAAAGGTCCTGAAAAATTGCTTTAGAAAAGTTTGGAAGCAACAGACTGGGGAGAAAAAAAAAACATCTTTTCCTCAAAACAGGCCACCCCTCACTACCTTACCCAAATTTGTTTTGTTTTGTTTTTTTATTAATATATTTTATTGATTATGCTATTAGAGTTGTCCCATTCCCCGCGCCCCCCCCCCCGCGCGCTTACCTGCATGCTCTTGCGCGCGCACACACACACACACACACACACACACACACACACACCCCTCCCGTTTAGTTCATGTCCATGGGTCATACACACAAGCTCCTTGGCTTCCACATTTCCCACACTATTCTAATCCTCCCCCTGTCTATCCCATACCCACCACACTCACGACTTATTCTCTGTACCGTTTCCCCTTCTCTCCCCCTCCTACTCCCCTATTGATAACCCTCCATGTGATCTCCATTTCTGTGGTTCTGCTACTGTTCCAGTTGTCTGCTTAGTTTGCTTTTGTTCTTGTTTTGGGTGTGGTTTTTAATACCTGTGAGTTTGCTGCCATTCCACTGTTCATGCTTTTTCATCCTCCCTTTCCTGGATAAATCCATTTAACATTTCATATAATAAAGGCTGGGTGATGATGAACTCCTTTAACTTGACCTTATCTGAGAAGCACTTTATCTGCCCTTCCATTCTAAACAATAGCTTTGCTGGATAGAGTAATCTTGGATGTAGGTCCTTGCCTTTCATAACTTGGAATACTCTTCTCTAGCCCCTTCTTTCCTGTAAGGTCTCTTTTGAGAAATCAGCTGACAGTCTTATGGGAACTCCTTTGTAGGTAACTGTCCCATTTTCTCTTGCTGCTTCTAAGATTCCCTCCTTATTTTAATCTTGGGTAATGTAATTATGATGTGCCATGGTGTGTTCCTCCTTGGGTCCAAATTCTTTGGGACTCTCTGAGCTTCCTGGACTTCCTGAAAATCTATTTCCTTTGCCAGATTAGGAAGTTCTCCTTCATTATGTTTTCAAACAAGTTTTCAATTTCCTGCAATTCCTCTTCTCCTTCTGGCAGCTCTATAATTTGAATATTGGAACGTTTAAAGATGTCCTGGAGGTTCTTAAGCCTCTCCTCATTTTTTTGAATTCTTGTTTCTTCATTTTTTTCCGTTTGGATGTTTTTTTCTTCTTTCTGGTCCACACCATTGATTTGAATCCCAGTTTCCTTCCCATCACTATTGGTTCCCTATACATTTTCTTTTATTTCACTTAGCATAGTTTTCATTTTTTCATCTAATTTGCAACCAAATTCAACCAATTCTGTGAGCATCCTGATTACCAGTGTTTTGAACTGTGCATCTGATAGGTTGGTTATCTCTTCATTGCTTAGTTGTATTTTTTCTGGAGCTTTGATCTGATCTTTCATTTGGGCCAGTTTTTTGGTCTCAGCGTGCCTGTTACATATAAGGGGAAGAGCCCTAGGTGTTCACCAGAATGGGGCAACCCACATTGCTGCATTGTGATGCTTGTATGTGGGGAAGTGGTCCAAGAGGGAACAATGGCGCTTGCTCTACTCTCTGCCAGATTTCAGTCACTTCCCCCACTACCCACAAGCAAATTGAGACCTTCTGGTGCTGATTACCACACCATCAGGCTTGTGCACATTCTAGGACCCTGTGGGTCTCTCCAACGATCTCTCCTGTGAGGCTGGGAGTTCCTCCTGCTGCTGCCTCAAACCCCACAGGTGTTTTCAATCGATGGTTTGAGTCTTTATTTCCCCGCACTGGGCCCTGGGTTGTGCGGTTTGTCTCACTCCTCAGCTGTTTCTCCTGGTTTATCTGCACATGAATGTGGGACCACCTGCTCCGCCAGCCACAGCCCCGCTGGTCCTCCAGCCGCTGCCTAGCCGAGAGTTATCTCCGCCCCAGCTGCTTGTGACCACCCTTCCTACCAGTCTGGATGAATGTGTCTTCTTTAACTCCTTGGTTGTTGGACTTCCATATAGTTCAATTTTCTGTCAGTTTTTTGTTTTTAAATTGTTACTGTCCTTCTTTTGGTTGTACGAGGAGGCACAGTGTGTCTACCTATGCCTCCGTCTTGGCCAGAAGCCCTACCTTACCCAAATTTGTCAGTGGTTCATCATCTCAAGGTTCTGTAACTTTCAACACTGCAGCCACCTTAGACTTCTTTGCCCTTGTCTCCCTAAGTGCAGAAATGTCTGAATCAATCCATGGATTCTTTTTTCATGGTTGTTTGTTTGTTTTGGCAGTCCCTCCCTCCCACCCTTTAGTTCTAGTCCTACTTTCACCATTTTATTTCAAACTGTCCATTGTCTTCAAAAGACAGGGTTTATGTATTCCTTTTACATAAACATTTCAAGTCTTGATTCTCTCACTATATAAAAACACAAGTAATATAATGTATTTATGAAAGATGATAAAAAGAATACTGTGTGCCAGTTGTGAGTTTCAGGAAAATACATTACCAATCACTTTGTTAAGCACATATATACCTTCAAGGTGAAATTGTTCTTCTGACTACCACAGTCTTACTAAGCTTTATACACTCTGAATGAATTAATAAAAAAAAAACTTGATCAGTTTTATTACTGAATCATTACATCACTGTTAATTTAAATATCATTAATGTTTATGATTCAGTTGTTGGAACATTTAAAGTTGTCCTGGAGGTTCCTAAGCCTCTCCTCATTTTTTTTTTTTTTTGAATTCTTGATTCTTCATTCTGTTCTGGTTGAATGTTTATTTCTTCCTTCAGTGCCAAACCATTGATTTCAGTCTCAGTTTCCTTCCCTTCACTGTTGGTTCCCTTTATTTCACTTTGCATAGCTTTTATTTCTTCCTCTGTTTTGCAACCACACTCAACCAATTCTGTGAGCATCCTGATTACCAGTGTTTTGAACTGTGCATCTGATAGGTTGGCTCTTTGTTGCTTAGTTGTATTTTTTCTGGAGCTTTGATCTGTTCTTTCATTTGGGCCATATTTTTTTCTCGGCTCACTTGTTACATGGTAAGGGGTATCCCACATTGCTGCGCTTTGGTGCTATATGTGGGGAAGGGGTCTAAGAGGGAACAATGTGGCTTGCTCAGCTGTCCGCTGGCTGTCAGTCACTTCCACTGCTACCCACAAACAAATTGGGCCCTTCTGGTGCTGATTCCCAGGTGGGTGGGTTTGTGTACATTCTAGCACCCTGTGAGTCTCTCCAAAAAACTGTCCTGTGAGGCTGGGAGTTTTTCCTGCTGCCTCAACCTCCACAGGTTTTTTCAGAGGCTTTGAGGCTTTATTTCCCTGCACTGGAACCCTGGGTTACATGGTCTATGTTGTTTTCCAGTTCTTCATCCCAGTTCATCCACTCGGATATGTGGGACCGCCTGCTCCACCAGCCACCACCTGCCCACCCAGGTCCTCCAGCTGCCACCTTGCTGGGAGTCCTCTCTGCCCAGCTGCCCATCTCCACTCCTCCTACCTGTCTGGATCAATGTTTCTTCTTTAACTCCTTGGTTAAAGAAGTTCGATTTTCTGTCAATTCTGCTTGTTTTTTGTTTTTCAAATTGTTGTTGTCCTTTTGGTTGTGCAAGGAGGCACAGTGTATCCACCTATGCCTCCATCTTGGCTGGAAGTCAGAGTGTACAAGTTTTATGGACTTGCCATGTGCCTCAATATGCAGCTTCTTTTCATGTGAGACTAAAGGCACTTGATGGTTGCTTCAAACAAACTTGGAAGGTCTTTTGACAAATTTGTTCTTTTAAAAAAATTTTTATTGCTGACACTATTGCAGATGTCCTTATTTTCTCCCCAAGCAAGTGTGTTCTTAATATTGTCACAATGGTAAGACAATACCATTCTGCTTCAGGGATAGTTAAGCTGCTGAGATTGTAGGACTCCTCTCCAATTCATTTTCTATTAACAAAACTGAAGTTCTAATTTGTCAAAATAAAAAAGAGGTATGTTATGTTCACATTTTCTTAAGAATAGCAGGACTCACTGTTATATATAAACTTCACATGGAAAAAAGTATGTATATAGAAAGGCCCATCCAAAAATAGTTTGTTCCTCAGTATAAAATCAAACTCCCAGTAAATTATAGTCTATTGTCCTGCTTAATGTTTCCTGGGACATTTACCCAAAGCTAAAATTGTTACACCTACTTGTCTGATGAAAGTTAAGCACTTAAAATACAGTTATTTTTCTCTAAAAACTGGCTTTATTTAAAAGAATCTGAAGCATAACACTACAGGAAACAAACTTACAATACATATTGTTCAAGAAAGCCTGCCATACATAATTTTTACTAACAGTAGGTTTATACACTGATAAATAACATTCTTTATACAATGCACAAATGACATTTAGCATGATCCCTGAAAAGAATGACCAACAATAACATGGGTTGTTTTGATAGAGCCTCTACTTATCTTACTATAGAATAAAAAACTACAATGTGGAAGATGAGTTAAAACTCCCAATTTTAAATTCTAGCATGGTGTTTAAGAAAGAGGTAAAAGGAATCAGAGGGAGGAAATTGTAAGAGTTAAATATCTTTAAAAGAAAAAGGAGAATTGGCTTACCACTATTTATAGCAATTATTAAAAAGTAACTCAGATTTGAGAATTATTTGGTGTACTACTTGGAAGCCCTTAGATATTCAAACTATCCATTATCTACTATATTCTATCAGTTACCAAGCCAATTTTATTTCTCTGAAAATGTAATCTGTACATTAACCATATAAAGAAAATAAACAATATGGGGTAACCTAGTCACTTCATAGTTTAAATTTTTCCACAAAACAATTCATGAATCACTTAATACTAATACTTCTTTAAACCTCTGATTTAAATAAACAGACCCAGTTCTAAAAGATTGTATGTGAAAACACCAGAAAAAATTCCTAACACAAATACTAAATTTTTAATACAAAGAAATAGACCAATGAAAACATTGGGTATTCAAGTAAAATATAATGGGATGACACAGTATGGTATTTGGCATTTTAAAAAATATTAAGAACTGAATCAGATTTATTGCTATGTCAATCCTAGCAACAGTCAACAATCAAATGATATACCACAACAACCATGCCAAAAAATGATGTATAGAGATATCATTAACATAGTATAGGTAGACATTTATCTTGTAATATATCATTGACATAATAAAAGCTTATTAATTCAGGAGAGTTTGAATTGATAAAAGTCTAAAAATTTGAACATTTTAAAAAGATATGCAGGTTAAGCACTCACAAGCATTCTTTTTCTTTCAAGCATATAATTTCAAACATACATATTTGCATTGGCCAAGTATTACCTACTATAATTATTTCGGGTGCTCATTTTAAGGACAAAAGAATATTTTTAAACTAGTATTCTTAAATAAATGCCTCTAAAGAGCTTAAAATTTTTCCAAGATTATACATTTTTCTTTAAAATCTTGACTTTTACTAACAAATCTTTTCATCAGATAGTACAAAGTAAACACCAATCAAGTCCTGTGTCAATGGATGCTAATATTCTAGGTAAATTAGAAGAGTTTCATGGTATCGTGATACAGGCATACCTCATTTTATTGTGGTTTTATTGTGCTTTATAGATCTTGCATTTTTTACAAATTGAAGGTTTGTGGCAACTCAGAGTTAAGCAAGTCTATTGGCACCATTTTCCCAATATGCTCAGACGATAGCATTTTTTAGCAATAAAGTATTTTTAATTGAGGTATGTACATTGTTTTTTAGATATAACATTATTGCACACTTTACAATAGACTACAGACAAGATAGTGTAAACATAACCAAAAAATTTGTGATTCACTTTAGTGTGGTATTTGCTTTATTGCATGATCTGGAACAGAATCTGCAGTATCTTCAAGGTATGCCTGTAGTTTCTTAATAAATGAAGTATAACTAATTATTTTGGTTATGGTAGAGTGAATGATACCTCTTTTGGTTGAAAGACATTAGATTAAGTTCAAAATCTAGTATATAATTTAATGGTATGGGCTAAAAATATCCCAATATGAACTGTCAAGATAACTCTTCAGTAAGTTATAACTGTAAGAGAAAGATAAAAATTTTAAGAAGTATTTATTGTATTATGAGTGTTATGAATTGCTAACATCAAAATTTACCCCTCTCCTATTTCAAAGATATCAGGCCATCTACTAATCCATAAATATTGATGTTTCACTTACTTCATAGAGTAGCTTAAACATACCAGCATAAGAAATAATTAGTATTACATAGTAATTTCCTTTGCCACAGGAATAAATGTTGGACAAAGTCTGGAAACATTTTATTTTCCAATTTGAATTACAGTAATTTTGCCACAGACCACAGCACTAGTGCATGTGTTACTTTAGACATGCTCTATGAACAAAACAAAAAATTACTGCAAAAATACATGTCACCAATGTGGAACACACTCAGTTTGTATAAAAGTACTGAACTAATATCCCAAAAAGAGGTATATGTAAACAGTACATAAGGAAGAAATAGTTTTAATATGAAACAGTCATTTAAGTCACATACATCATGATAAGAAGCAGGACTTTCTTTTTTAAGATATTTTAACTAACAAGCAACATCATCTACATCATCTACAGAACAAGAAAGTACAGGTATTTAGAATACATTTTAGTATAATTGCAAGTAATTCAACAAACTATAACAAAGATGAAGCTTATCCATTGGGGTTCATGAAAAGTCTTCAATGAAAGACAGGCAGCCTTTGCTGTACTAATGTCTGGCTTACATATAGCCACTTACTTCCCTTCATTTCCCCTAGACCACTTGTCTTGGGAGATATTAATGCCATCCCCATCCTCCTTACTCCAAGGGTGGCTCTGAGAGTTGGAAAAATGCAGATGTGACTTCCATACTACTCTGTTGGCTAAATGAAATACAAAAAAAGGAGAAGTTGCTAACATTCGTAAATGAGAAGAAAACCTCTGAGTTCAGAGTAGAGGAAATTTAAAATCCCAACAATCTAAAGGAAATTGTGAAGTACTTTCAAGAAAGTACCAGCCAATTCAATAAAAATACTGCTTCCTATGGTGCCTGAAATGTGATCATTTTGTCTGAAATCTTAGATATTAAAGATTCATTCTGAATAAACACCCTCAAAAAAAGAAATTTAATGCTACTTTCTTCATGATCTTCATTTGCACATCTTGATAGAAAACACTTTTCCCTTAGAGTTTAGTCAACCACAGCCACACAAAGAAAGGGGGATTCCGACTGGAGGAAAGATGTGCAATTCTGAAGCACAGGGCATCCAGGAAAGGGAAAAGGCAAGTTGGCTTATATAGCCTCCCACCAGAGTTAAGGATGGTAAGTGGGCAACTGGGAAACACACCAAAAAACTTGAACTTCCTGAATCATATCAGGAAAAAGGAAAGACCTCTGCTTCTTTCTCCCGCCTACACTGATTGGTTCCCTAAAGAAGCATGATACTACAGGTTAACTACATCATACTTTAAATAAGCCTTTACAAGCTTCCCTAAGAATCTAATCATCTTATATAGAGTTCTAAACCACTATTTACAAATAAACTTTGGGAGTCTCAATACTTTTACATTTTTAATTAAAAAAATCTAAAATAGCATAAATGTTCATGCATATGAAACCTATACACTGCAAAAAAATCCAAAACCATTTAGAGCTCCCTTTTCATTGCTTACATAGTTTTACGATTAAACACAATCACTATATGTTGGACAACAAGCACTAGCACTCTTAATTTGTTCAAGATGAACAAGTTTGAAAAAAATATTGAAGACTCCTGATACATATTTGGATGATTAAAGTTGGCAGACTTCATGGTGACCCACACTACTGAGTTTTTTTCCTATTACTAGTCAGGGTTGGGAGTCTTAAAAAAATTGGATTTCTTTATACTGTGTTAATCTATGAAGAATAAACTAGTACAAGAAAATCTTCAGTTTTATGTACATAATCTTCTAATATGGATAACAAGAACCATAACAGTATTTCACACAAAAGAAAAACACTGATCACAAATCTAAATTCTAAGCACTCTACCTGAAGAATTGTTTTTCTTCACAGCTAAACTGTTTCAGTATTAGTTCAGTAGCATCTAGAAGCAAGTGCACCAGGAAGTCTAGTGATATTAACAAAGCAAGTTCTGAGAAAGGTACTGATGCTTTAGAACTTTCCATTAGTAACCTAGCTTTGCGGAGAGAGCCTAACTACCGATAGTTAGCCAGGGTGAACTTTGGCAAAAGAAGAATGTAGAAGAAACTCCAAGATTTCCTGCCTCTGCACATGTGTATGTGAGATGAGGCCTTTCAGTGAAGGAAAAGAATTACACCAAAAAGGTGCAGTGCTACTGGAAGAATACTCCACCTGTGTGCACTTCTTTCCATCACTGAATATTTTTTAATGTTTAGGGCAGCTCATCACTTATCTTAAGAAAGCCACACTAATTTGTATAACAGCCTTCTTTGGGTCAAACTGGGCAAATTACTATCTGGCCATTCTTATAGGTCATCACTTTCCCTACCAAAAAGGATCTAGATAATCTTTGACTTAGTGTTATATAGAGACAAAGGTAGAACTCATAAGAAAATTAATTCAAATACATGGTAACATTCATCAGCTATGCTTATAGTTTGCCTACGATTCACTGTCAAAATCAACCACAGGTTGTTCTTTGAATACTTACACATTCTTATTTAAATAAGGTACTTTGAAGACATAAATACCTGAAGAAAAAATCACTTGTTTGTAAGTTAAAAAAAATTACTTGGAAATAGAAAATGAAAGAAATTGCATTACAAATCAAGTATCTTTGGACTAGCTTAGGAGAGGTGGTCATTTTCACAAAACTGTAAGCAACCAAGGGCTTAAGACTGCACAATCCATTAAGTGCAACTCAAGAACCGCCATGTAAAATGTTAATTTTACAGACCACCAAATGTTAATTTTAATGACCACCTCTCCTAAGACTGCACAAGCCATTAAGTGCAACTCAAGAACCGCCATGTAAAATGTTAATTCTTGCAGACATCGGAAGATTCTACTCAATATCTAACTGTACTCAGTCATTAAAAAAAATCATGATCTGATGCCAGGACTGGGCAAATAGCATGCAATGCATCACATCTTAAAAATCAGCACTCTCTAGGATTTCACGAACATGACTAGGTCCTTAAATATTTAGAAAATGCTGTGTCTCTAACAAAAGCTACAGTATAAGCACACTAGGATCTTCAGAATGCTACTGAACACATCAAATGTCAGTCAAAAATACTGCATTTCAACTTGCTTCAATTGGTAAAGTTTTCATACAAAGGAGTACCTATTGTTAGAGTTTATTTCATTTCCTAAAATTGTAAAGACATTATTTTACAACAATTGAAAATACTTTGTACTCACCTCTAACTAGTCACAGGTAAATGCAGAAAAACTTATATTACCTTGTACCATATGAAATTGTTGGTTTTGTAGGTCAAAAACACTATATATAAAAGTTTTATTCAATTAAAATATGTACCATGAGCAGTAATAATTTTCTCCTAATGGGATATTAAATATTTCATTTTTATAAAAATTCATCATTTGTTAGACTGTTTAAATTGTTGAAATCCTCCAATTACTTCTTCTCAATTGGAGAATGTTATTTGTTAGAAAAATCTCAAAAAAAAAAAAAAAAGAAAAATCTCCAAATGATGAAAAAGAATGGTAGTTCATTGGATTGACATGACAAAATAGCCCAATTAAGTTAATTTTGCTTTGGTGGCCTGTGACATGTGAGATCAAGTACTGTCATGTAAAAGTGTGGGTTTGTGTTTATTAACCAAAAGATGTTTTTTAAGTCAGATTTTTCAGGCCTCATTTTAGCTTCTTGTCAATATGCTGCTGTTGTTGTTTCATCAGGGTTTAAATAGTAGTGATTAATTATCCCTTTCACAGATTACCACATGGTATTCAGAACTTTTTTGGTCACAACGAAGATGGTGCAAGTGTAGGAGCCTCACCAACATGCAACTGTTGTATAAATTGCTATCAACTGTCTATATTGTATCCTGGAGATTTTTTGGTCATGGGTTATGATCCACTCCACAACTGGATTTCTGATGTTTTGAATCTTAATTAGTTCACCTCCAGCTGTTGCCATTCTTTATCATCTCTCAAGAGGATACTCGCAGGTCCATTTTTATACTTTCCCCAGTCACAGCAGAAACTGCTGTAAGGCCTTAAATTGTTATTTGTAAGTTAGCTTACACCTTAGCTCTTAATTGATCTTTGCTTAAAATAAATTTTGATCTCCCTTAAGGCTCATTTTTTAATTCAGCTCCCCAAAACAAGATTTTTCAAACTGTCAGTAAGTTGTTCTTTTGCCAGCAGAGTGCTCTAAAGCCAAATTTATGTTTCTACCTATCTCATTTGCAATATGTTCCAGATTGGAATCATGTTTTCAAAAGTATTCACAATTCTCCTGAGGATATCATATTATTTATTTCTCTGGAAAACAGTATAGAAAATGGAGAAAATGGAGAAAAGCCTAATACTGTTACAATTCTACATAGCACAACTAAAAACATACTTTATATCAACTCTAGTAACTGAAGTCAATTTTCAACTGATCTAATATTAAATTTCATATGGTACAATCCACAAGTTAATCAACAAATACATACTGAGCATCTACTATAGGCTAACACTAGTCTCATATCTGTACAAACAGATATCCTGAAGAAACTGACTTGAAATATGAAAGTCACTAATTTTAAGGACCCTAGTCAGGGAGCAATCTGGTGTCGTACTTGGTTATTTTTAAGAACATCCATTAAAATGTACACTTTCTTCCATGTGATAGCTACACATTTTTCTGAAAACACATTAAGTGAATCCTTGAAAAAGTTTTTGAAATAAATGTTCAATATGGTATCGCCAAAGTTCAGCACTGAAATATACACTTTTCAATGGTTCTAATTTTTAAAAGTCAAAACTTGCCTACATTTGCTATAATATTATTCTGAAACTTCAAGAGGCTTTTATGTTTATGATTAAGAACAACTAGCATTTACTTATATAGTAATCTCTAAAGCACCCTCATATAATTACTCTCATTTAAGATAGCAAATGAAGACAATACAAAATTTGTACTAGTAATGAAGTGGAATAGTAGTAAAAACTAAAAGGTAAATAATCTTTTTGCATGTGCATTTAAAAAAATATTGTAAAACATTTAAAATCCTGTGTCACTAAACCTTTGTAATACACGAGGGGAAAAAAAACCCACTTCAGTTAATGCCTGTGATTAAGCATCACTGCCCACTGCAGGTGGACCAAAAGTTTCTCTAGTGCGCATTAACTGGACATCTTTCTCAGCCATACAAGTATCACAGCCCCATACTGCTGATGCTTCTGCTGTTAGCAGGCCGTAAGCTGTTTCAGTCATTCCAGTGCAGATCCGATGAAACCATTTCTGACAAGAGGCTTCACATAAGATGGCATCCTGATCATCATTCACTTCGTTTGTACAAATTCCACAAGGGTACACTGGGTCAGAAGAAGAATGGCCATGACGGCTTGGGTGGAGAGAGGATTTATTGCTTTTTTCAGTGGTGCACGTGTCTGCTGCACCTCTAGGTTGTCGTGGTTTATTCTGTGTCCCATTCGCATGGCTGTTGTTTGTAGCTTCAGTGCTACTTGAACGGCTATTCTCTTGATTTACTGCATTGTTTCGATTAACATTTTTTAATTCAATATTACTCTGATTCACTGTGTCATCCATATTTAAGTGAGGTGGATGAGCAGAGGAATTTTGATTAGTGTTTTTGGCTGCTCCTTGATTAAAGTCTGGTTTTGGGGGTGCTGCTTTTGCTTGACCAAAAGTGTTTGGGGGAGGAATAAAAGAATGATTAGATTCTAATGGAGAAGTAAAATTTGAATTATTTCCAGGGACAAAGTTAGATGCCAAGTCAGGATTAGATACCTGGCCAGGATTCTGTGGAGGAATCTGACTGAAGTTTTCAGCAGGATTTTGTCTGAAATGTTGATTAGGCATATTAACATTCTGACTTAGTGCATTATTATAAGATGGATTTCCAAAACTTGAATTATCAGGTGGCCCAAAGTTAAAAGCATGAGGCCGATTAAAACCCATGCCCAGAGGATTCTGAGGAAATGGGTGTGGTTGATTCCTGAGTGAGTAAGGACCACAGTATGGGGCAGACATTCTCGGAGGAACATGAGGTGGCATTCTGAATGTGCTATAGCCTCCAAAACCAGGATAACCAGGGCCAAGATATGGATTTGATGAAGGTAGTGGTTTATAAGAGATAGTATTATAGTTGTCATCAAATGGATTAGCAGCCACTAGATGGTCAGAGTTTGGATTTGGTGGTGGAGCATACTCAGACAGTGGAGGAAAAGAAGGCCCCTGAAATGAGAATTTAAAGTAAAATACATGTTTTTGATCAAGAAAGTCATTAAAATTATCCTGTTATAAAATCTTAACACTTATGAACCTAGTTTTAGTCAAATTTCTCTTGCAGTGCAATAAAATTTAACTCTTCACTTGACTTTTCAATTCGAAATAATATTGGGTTGGCCAAAAAGTTTGTTTGTTTTTTCCCCTATAAGATGGCTCTAGTAGCGCTTAGTTGTCTTTAACTTCATTCAAAACAATTTTGTTAGATTGTATTGTGACAGCTGTCATACCAGCATGCAGGTAAAAAAATACATTAAAGTTGGTGAATTTTTGTGTGGCCATTTTAATATTGAAGATGGAAGAAAATATCCAACATTTTCGGGATATTATGCTTTTTTCAAGAAAGGTAAAATGCAACTGAAATGCAAAAAAATTTGTGTAGTATATGGAGAAGATGTTATGACTGATTGAACATGTCAAAAGTGGTTTGTAAAGTTTCTTGCTGGAGATTTCTCCCTGGATGATGCTCCATGATTGAGATCAAATTGAGATATTAATTGAAAACAATCAAGGTTATACCACACAGGAGATAGCTGACATTCCCAAAATATCCAAATCAATAAAGTTATTGGTAAAAATGAAAAATATGTCTTTTATTTTATGGAAAAAAATGGACTTTTTAGGCCAACCCAGTATTTATATATAATTATATTTAATGATAAAAATGTGTAAGTTTCTTTCACTTAGAAAAGGAAATAAGATATGCTTTTCTGAGTGCAAGTCCATTGCTACTTCAAACTCCAAAAGTATTTAACCTTCAAAAGAAAATTAATTATAATTTTCATTTAATGTTTGCCTATCACTCTAGAATCTTTCACTTGAAATTTCAACTAAAAATACCTTTTATATTCCTAAATAACCATAAAATTAAATAATAAACAGGATCTAAAATTTTTTTCTAGCTTAACTTCAGGGAATAATTATTAACTTATTCCCAAAGCACTAAGCTCAAGGCCTCAGAATGGAAAAATAAATGGCCAGTTTTAGTCACACACTGCAAGATGAACAGATGGTGGCCAAAATGGAAAAAAAGTCATTGGTGCACACAACACACTTATCCGCAGTCTTTACCATAAAACGAGTGTTTCAAACTTACAGAAAATAAAGTCATGGAAGCCTGTATTTATAACTGCTTATTACAACCACAGGTTACAGACAAAAAATACCTCTACCATGACTGCTTCATGATATACACATGCTACTGAATTATTATAATAGTTGAACATTATTACTTCAAGTTAATCTTATATCCAAATATATTTATTGTCCAACTTTTTAAAAGAATACAGGTATTGATATTTTTAAACTATATTTAAGAATAAGCATTTTAATTTGTCTGCCTACACTTTCCTCTCACAATATCCACCCTAGGTCTACAGTCCAGCCACTACCTGCAGAGTAAAAAAAACACAATCATTGCAGAAGTAATTCACTATTAGGTTCTGAATGAGAATAGGAAACAAAACACATGGCCAAATTTAAGTTTACCTCATCAACCTCATCATATCAGCAAAGAAAAACTGTTATTACAAGAAAATGTCAATTTACCTGTGTATTTGTCTTTCTTTTTTTCTTATCTGGGCTTCCCAGTTGTACACCTGGTCCTCCTAACCCATCCAGTCCACTATCACCACCTGAAAATGAATAAAATCCAGATAATATTTCCACTTGTAAGTCAAATCACTGTATATATCTTATAGCAATATCTATTATAATTATGTACCTATGTATATATTTTCTACTTTTGTTAGATAAAAGCAATACTAAATTTTTATTATCTTTGTTCTTCACAAAATCTTCCTCACAATTCCAGACTGAAATAGTCATTCATCTCTACTTCTAAAGTTTTGGGGGTTTTTTGCCATTCTTTCAGTGAAAAAGAAAGTCTCCATCCTCCCTTAAAACTTTCAGTCATGTGGTTCCCTGTCCCTGAGACAGTCACTGCTACTAAATTCTGGTCTATTTTTCCAAAGATAATCCAGATAAATTCTATCATAACACATAACCTTTTGGTTACAAATGGACACAAATGATGGTATGCATACTATATACATAATGTGCTTAGAAAGCCTTCCATGTCATTACATACTACATTACATAACTGCTCCATTCTCTAATAACTGAGCAGTATTTTATAGTATGATTATACCATAATTCATTAAACTCTTCCTCCCCCATTGATACCTAGGTTGTTTTCAAACCTTTGCTGTTCTGGAATGAAAATCCATGTATATATATATGCAAGTCATTTCTAGAACTGTGCATTTTAATTCTTAAAGGGGATTATTTTCTCAAAGTGTACGATCAAGCAAAGGCAAAACCTTGACTGTGACTCTATGAGATTAACAAAATTTATCAATGGAATTTTTCCATTAAAAATCTTATTATGGAGAATTCTGAACATATACAAAAGTAGATAGAATAAAATTATGTACATACATATGCAGATACACATTTGCAATGGATTAATAAATAAATTCAATGAACTGACAGAGAATAGAGAAGACCTGCTCATTCATATACATGGATTCTGGGAAAGGAATATTTATTTATTTTTAAATTATTTTTTATTATATTTTATTGATTATGCTATTACAGTTGTCCTGATGTTTTCTCCTTTGCGTCCCTCCACCCAGCAACCCCCATTCCCTCAGGCAGTCCCCACACCATTGTTCATGTCCATGGGTCATGCATATAAGTTCTTTAACTACTCTATTTCCTAGACTGTACTCTACATTCCCATGGCTGTTCTATTACTGCCTATTTGTACTTCTTAATCATCTCACCTCTTCACCCATTCCCCCACACCCCCCTCCCATCTGGCAACCATCAAAATGTTCTGTATCCATGATACTGTCTCCGTTCTTGTTTGCTTAGTTTTTTAGATCCAACTGTTGATAGATATATATTTTTCCATTTTATTATTCCTAGTTTTGATCTTCTTTTTCTTAAGTAGGTCCCTTTAACATTTCATATAATAATGGTTTGGTGATGATGAACTCCTTTAGTTTTTTCTTGTCTGGGAGCTCTTTTTCTGTCCTTTGATTCTAAATGATAGCTTTGCTGGGTAGGGCAATCTTGGCTGTAGGTCACTGCTTTCCACAACTTTGAGTATTTCTTGCCGATCCCTTCCAGCCTGCAAATTTCTTTTGAGAAATCAGCTGACAGTCTTATGGAACTCCCCTTAGGTAACTAACTTCTTTTCTCTTGCAGCTTTTAAGATTCTCTCTTAATCTTTAACCTTTGGCATTTTAATTACCATATTTTGCCATGTATAATGTGCACCCACGTTTTTGGCCCAAATTTTCAGGAAAAAATCTTTTTAATTTTTTAATTATTAATTTATTTATATTTAAAAACAAAACTGTTTGAGAAACTTCAAAGAGGTCAGTGTTTTTTAAGGAACTATGGAGGATACCTCTAGAAGAAATTGAAGAGATAGTCATGGACCAGATAATTTTAGATTGTTATGGACTGAATGTCTGTCCTACCCACCCACCCCCAATCCATAAGTTGAACCCTTAACTCAATTTGGTGGTTTTTAGAGGTGGGTCCTTTGGGAGGTACTTAGGGTTACATTAGGTCATGAGGGTGGGCCTCTTATGATGGGATTGGTAGTCTTGTAAGAAGAGGAAGAGAGAATAATCTATCTCTCTTCCTAGGTACATACACCACGAAAAGAACATGTGATGATACAGCAAGAATGTGGGCATCTTGAAGCCAAGAAGAAAGCTCTCACCAGGAACTGAAATGGCTGGCACCTTAGCCTTAGATTTCCCAGCTCTAAGACTGTTAAGAGAATAATTTCTGTTGTTTAAGCCACCAGTCTAAGGTATTTTGTTATGGCAGCCCAAGCAGACTAAGACCTAGTTTATAGTAAGACAGTTGGAGTCTATTTGAAGAACAATGGATGATCATTCAAGGATTTTGAGTAGGAAAGTGACATGATTTATATTTTTAAAAAGATTCCGTGGGATGGGGTAGAAGCAGGGAGACCAGTAACGATATCTTTACAATAGTAGTACAGGAAAAGAAATGGTACTTGTCCTAAAGAGGAACCAGTGTGTTGGAGATAGCTTCCCACATAACAAAAGACAAAGAATATTTCTGTAAGAGAGCCACTTAGAGAACCTTAAATAACACAGGTGAAAACCTATGACAGACAATAACAAAATTTAGTAAGGTTTTTGCACATTAAATTAATAATTAAACATTAAGAGCTTTCTTATATACAAACTACAACCAGTTAAAAGATAAAATAGAGTAAAAGTTTCCATTTACAGGAACAAAACTAAACTGAACTAAAATAGCTAGCAATAAACTTAAGAAATACCTAAGATCAGTATGAATAAAAACTTTTAAAAGCCCCATTGAGAGATACTGAGGAAGGATTCTAATACTAAATGGAAAGGTACTACCTGTTCTGGTTAGTCATCTAGAACAAAATAATATTGTTTTCTACCTCACTTATTATCCCAAATAGCTTTGTTGTGATGATTTCAAAGACACTAGCACAAGGTGTCTGAGTCCCAGGCCCAAAGGACCCATTCTCCATGCCCAGAGGCATTAATATAAGCTTAAGCAGCAACCCCTTCTAAGAGATTGGCATTTAAACTCCTGTATATTTATATATTTTAGTAATTCCAAATTCTCCTTTGTCCCACAGTCTTAGGAACGGTAGCTGCTTTCCATAATTGACACCTGAGAAAACTTTTGTATCCTAGTTTGCCACTTCAGTTTAATATCTCTTAACAATACTTCATATTAAATATTTTCTGTTAAAAATAACTGGTTTCTGTTTCCTGACTAGACTCTGATACATATCTCAATTCCCATCAGCCATAAACTAACATTACTACTAAGTTAACATCATTCCAGACACTTAGCTTACTATCTACCTACCAACTTTTCCTTTTGCATTACAGAGTAAAAGCAATATCTTTACAAAAATAGGGTACTTTTTTTAAATGGAAGCATTAAATTATAATTTTATTGAGATTTAATAACAGAAAAAAGAGAGAAGTTAAATTGAAGAATATGCTAAATATCTCTTCACCAAAAGAGAAATTTTGGAAAAGAATCCCCTAGGGCTAAGACAAGACGTTAAAAAAAGCACTAGCAAAAGAACAGACACATAGATCAATGGAACACAATAGAGAGCCCAGAAATAAACCCATATCACTATGGTCAATTAATATTTGATAAAGGGAGCAGGAACATAAAGTGGAGTAAAAATAGCCTCTTCAATAAATGGTATTGGGAGATCTGGACAAGTATATGCAAAAAAAATGAAACTAGACCACCAATGTACACCATATACCAAAATAAACTCAAGATGGATAAGAGACTTAAATATAAGACGTGACACCATAAAAGTCCCAGAGGAGAACGTAGGCAGGAAAATTTCAGATATCCCACGCAGCAATATTTTCACTGATACATCCCCTAGGGCAAGGGATATAAAGGAAAAATAAACAAATGGGACTACGTCAAACTAAAAAGCTTCTGCACAACTAAAGAAAACATCAACAAAATGAAAAGGGAACCAACTGTATGGGGAAACATATTTGCCAATGATACCTTGGACAAGGGTCTGATCTCCAAAATATAAAAAGAACTCACATACCTCCACACCAGGAATACAAACAATCCAATTAAAAAATGGGCAAAGGACCTGAACAGACAGTTCTCCAAGGAGGACATACAAAGGGCCCATAGACACATGAAAAAATGTTCAACATCACTAGCCATTAGAGAGATGCAAATTAAAACCACGATGAGACACCATCTCACACCTGCCAGAATGGCTATCTATCATCAATAAATCAACAAACGACAAGTGCTGGAGAGGTTGTGGAGAAAAGGGAACCCTGGTACACTGTTGGTGGGAATGAAGACTGGTGCAGTCACTGTTGAAAACAGCATGGAATTTCCTCAGAAAACTAAAGATGGAACTGCACTTGATTCAGAGATCCCACTGCTGGGATTATATCCCAAGAATCCTGAAACACCAATTCAAAAGAACCTATGCACACCAATGTTCATAGCAGCATTATGTATAATAGCCAAGTGCTGGAAACAGCCTAAGTGCCTATCAGTAAGTGAGTGGATCAAAAAACTGTGGTACATTTACACAACGGAATATTATGAAGTAGAAAGAAGGAACTCCTACCCTTCTTGAAAGCATGGATGGAACTGGCGAGCACTATGCTAAGTGAAATAAGCCAGGCAGCAAAAGACAAATACTATATGATCTTACCTATAAGTGGAACAGGATCAATAAAACAAATGAGCAAAACAGAACCACAGACATGGAAATAAAGGACAAATTGACAGTGATCAGAGGGAAGGGGGAAATGGGGGAAAGAAGGGGAAGGGGCAAATCAAGGAACATAAATAGAGGACTCATGGGCATGGACAATGGGGTGGGGATTGACTGTAGGAGTCGGGGGGACAGGGGAGAACAACGAGAAAAAGGGTGGGACAATGGTACTGAACAACAAAAATGTTAAAAAAGAAAAGCGCCGTGGAAGAAATTATGGTTTTTCTTTCTTCAATTTTAGGTAGCATTGACTGACTTCTTGCTTTGAAAGTTGAGGATAATATAGAATCCCATCTTATTTTAGCAGGATATTTTCTGTCTCTAGAGTCAATTCTTCATTTCAGGTAAGTTTGCTTTTATCATATCGTTGAATACTTTCCTACTGTATTCGTTGAGTGCTCTATTTCAGGGGCACTGATTACTATGCTAGAGAAATTTTTAGCTCCTTACTTATTAGTTAGCTCTTCTGATTTTTTGTCATTTTCATCTGCATTTAATCTGATTATTTGAAACTTATGAAATGTTAACCACCTCTATTCTGTTCCTTATTTCTAATTTATTCATTCTGAAATATGTTACCACTTGAAGTACATGTGAGATATAGCCTTCTGTATGTAGATTATGGATTCTTCAGCTTCTGTGTGCTGTTTCTTTCTGTTTTCTTGGTTTTTGTTAGTTCATCAGTTTGCTATAGTATGTTGGCATAGTCCTCTTTTTTTTAATCCTCACCTGAGGATATACTTACTGATTTTTTTCAGAGAGAGAAATAGAGTGAGGGAAAAGAAACATCGATGTGAGAGAGAAATATCAATTGGATGCCTCCCATACTAGCCCTGACCAGGATTGAACCTGCAACCTTTTGGTGTAAGGGACCACGCTCTAATCAACTGAGCAACCAGGCTAGGGCTCTTTTAAAAAAATCTTCCAACTTTGCCCAGATCTTTTATTTGCTCTGACTTAACATGGGTGTCTTTGAGTCCCATTTATTCACATCTAAAAATGTTTGCTTGGCTTAGGTAGTACGCTGCACCTACTAAGATAATCATATGATTTTTTCCTTTAAATTATTTTAATGTTTCACAAAATCCCAACACTCCTGAAATAAACCCAATTTACTAATTTTTATATAAATATTATCATTTTTATATGACTGAATCTGCTAATAGTCTCTTTAGGAATGCTTGCCTATATTAGTATGATCAATTTTTTGTGTTTCTTTGGAATATCCAGACTCTTAATTCTGAAGCCTTGTTAAATGCACATCTACTTAGTTGGGAGGTGAAGTAACCCTTTCACATGGGGGAAATCCCTGTGTCCCCTGATCCCTGATTCAGTGTGTATCCCTGGAGACTTGTGTCAGAGCCAGTCAGTCTTTGTTTTGTTTTGTTTTTTAATTTTCTCTATTTCACTCATTTTTCTTACTCCAAGGAGTGAGAAGGTAAGAATGCTAATTTAATTTGCTTCTCTATAGACTTGGGGTTATTAGTGATAATTCTCAAAAATTCTATAAATCACCACCAGCTTCCAAGGGGCAGGTGTTGTCATAGAAGCCTAAGAAAGTGCATTCACCTTGTTCCAGACTTTTTGTATTGGGCTGTGCTATTTCCCTCGGTGGTTGCTGTTGCTGAACATTTTTGCTGTTTTTATTGTTTTTATT
Organism: Micronycteris hirsuta; assembly: GCA_004026765.1. NCBI lineage: Eukaryota > Metazoa > Chordata > Mammalia > Chiroptera > Phyllostomidae > Micronycteris > Micronycteris hirsuta. Next base: position 60,557 of record PVJI01005302.1, on the reverse strand, counting down.
TTTATTTTTTAAAGATTTTATTTATTTTTAGAGAGGGGAAGGGAGAGAGAAAGATATGGACAGCAACATCAATGTGAAAGAGATACATCCATCAGTTGCCTCTCACACATCGCCAACTGGGGACTCGGCCTTCAACCTAGGCATGTGCCCTGACTGGGAATCAAACCAGCAACTTTTCAGTTCACAGGCTGGCACTCAATCCAATGAGCCACACCAGCCAGGGCCATTTTTGCTGTTTTTAAAAAACTGTTTTGGTTCTTTTCACTTGGAATTAAAAAAGAGATTCTGTTCTACCATCTTTTTTTTTTTAATCCTCTCTCAAGGACATGCCCATTGATTTTAGAAAGAGGTGAAGGGAAAGAGAGAGAGAGGGACAGAAACATTGATGCAAGAGAGAAATATCTATCAGTTACTTCTCATATGTGCACTGTCTGGAGACTGTACCCACAACCCAGGCATGTGCCCTGACTGGGAATTGAACCAGGGATCTTTTGCTTTGCAGGACGATGTGAAACCAAGTGAGCAACACCAGTCAGGGCCATTTTGAATCATTTAAATAACGTCATTATTTTCAAGAAATCTGTGAACAAAACCACTAAAATTCTTCTTTAAAAATTGATACTTGTGACATTAATTTTTTTGTTAAGAGTCTAATATTTCTCTCCATAAAACAAACATTCAAGTGCCCTATGGTCTCTCTTCTCCCACTTAACTGTTCATCCAAAGAATTAACTATACAGATGCTCCTCAACTTACTAAGGGGTTACGTCCCAATAAATCCACTATAAGTTGAAAACATCAAAGGTGAAAATGCACCTAACCTATCAAACATCATAGCTTAGGCTAGTCTACCTTAAACATGCTCAGAATGTGATATCCAAAACACACTGGAAACATGGTACACTGTAGAGAATCAGTTGTTTACCTTTATAATCACCTGGCTGACTGGGAGCTGTGGCTCTCTGTGGCTGCCCAGCATCATGAAGAATTACCTTATTGTATAACAACAGCCCAAGAAAAGATCAAAGTTCAAAATTCAAAGTCTGTTTCAAATGAATGCATATTATTTTCACACCATTGTAAAGTTGAAAAATTGAAAGTCGAATCACTGTTAAATTGGGAACTGGCTAACACTTCCAACGGCTCTGACTCTTGGCCTTTCCTATGCCCTTCCTGCTGCCATCTGTAATACTGGTGCTTCTGCTCCATGACATAATCAGTAATGTTAGATCAGATCCATGTTCATCAGTGCTAATGGGAACATAAGCTACTAAGAATTTCTATGATTCTCACTCTTTAAAAATGAAGTGATGGAATACTACACAGCAGAAAGAAAGAAGAAACTCTTACCTTTCACAACAGCATTGATGGAACTGGAGAACATTATGCTAAGTGAAATAAGCCAGGTGGTGAAATACAAATACCATATGATCTCCCCATAAGAGGAACCTAATGAACAAAACAAATGAGCAAAATAGAGCCAGAGGCATAGAAACAAGGAACAGATGGATAGCAACCTGAGGGGAGGCGGGAGGAAGATAAGGGTATAAAGATGGGGAAGAGACTAGTCAAAGAACATGTATGAATGACCAATGGATATGGACAACAGGGTGGGGATTGATGGTGGGAGTAGGGATGGGCTGGGTGGTGGAGGGCAATGGGGAAAAATGGGGACAACTGTAATAGAATAACTATAAAATATTTTTAAAAAGATGAAGTGAAAGGTCAGAATCGGGGGGGGGGAGGTAGTAGTTATAGAACTAGTTATTTGGGTTACCCTAGTAACTTTTGATACCAAAGTTTCTCTGTCTGCTCTACATACCTGCTGCTGCTAACTTTGCAAAGTGAACAATGACAATTCAACCAGAAATAGAGAGTTATGGGGCACAGAACTGAGAAAAGGGGAACTGCCAAAGCTTATTGTTATACTGGTCACCCTGATCTTTCTATTTGTTAATACTTGAATTTCTTCACCTCATCTCCTTACTCCCACCTGCCTAGTGGGAAATGATGATGTTAGAATAGAATGAGAAGCTTCTTTCATCTTAATAAAGGAATTTTACCTGTCTATATATTATCATCCTGCATTATGCCAATCAGTCTCAATTAAGCAAAATAACACTCTTACCTATCTTTTCGCCCTTTAACATTTATCTAGAGCTGGAAGCTGAAACTGTATTTCTCCTTAAAGTGTTTTATATGAGTCTAATCTCTTAAATGATATAATTATTTCCCATCTAAAGATTCCACAAATTAAAGATATTTTATACAGAATCGATTTATAAGTATAAAATTATTATTTTTCTTGTATTTTACTTGTTGTATAGTGCAGTTTATTGACTTTAGGCCTTATATTATTTCCTTAGGTCTAATTATAACCTCTTTATACCTACTTTTAAAGACTCAAACCATATTGGCCCCCAACTACTTAAAAGGGAATGAGGGCATTATTTTGTACACTAGAGAGCAGCATGCCTTTTATGTATTTTAAATTTTCATTTTTTCATATTACTTTACTTACAATAATGGTTTGGTTTTGATACTGACGTCTCATAAGTACTGTGAATGCATTATTTTAAACTTTTATAATTAATATGCTCCTTTAACTTGCTTCATCATTATTCCAAATAAGTACATATTTTTAATATTTTAAAGTATATTTTATTGATTATGCTATTACAGTTGTCCCATTTTTCTCCCCTTTACCCTCCTCCGCCCTGTACCCCTGTTCCTTCCAGCATTCCCCTGCTTAGTTCATGTCCATGGGTCATACATGTAAGTTATTTGGCTTCTACATTTACCATACTATTCTTAGCCTCCCCCTGTATATTTTGTACCTACCAATTATACTTCTTATTCCCTGTACCTTTTCCCTCATTCCTTCTCCCCCTACCCACTGATAACCCTCTTGTGATCTCCATTTCTGTGATTATATTCCCGTTTTATTTGTTTGCTCAGTTTGTTTCTGTTTTTGTTTTTTTAGGTTTAGTTGTTGATAGTTGTGAGTTTGTTGCCATTTAACTGTTCATATTTTTTATCTTCTTTTTCTTAGATAAGTCCCTTTAACATTTCATATAATAAGGGCTTGGGGATGATGAACTCCTTTAACTTAACCTTATCTGGGAAGCACTTTATCTGCCCTTCCATTCTAAATGATAGCTTTACTGCATAGAGTAATCTTGGATGAGAGTCCTTGCTTTTCATGACTTTGAATACTTCTTTCCAGCCCCTTCTTGCATGCAAGGTTTCTTTTGAGAAATCAGCTGAAAGTCGTATGGGAACCCCTTTGTAAGTAGCTCTCTCTTTTACTCTTACTGCTTTTAAGATTCTCTCCTTATCTTTAATCTTGGGTGAATTAATTATAATATGTCTTGGTGTGCTCCTCTCTGGGTCTAATTTGTTTGGGACTCTCTGAACTTCCTTGACTTGTATGTCTATTTCCTTTTCCAGACTGGGGAAGTTTCCTTTCATTACTTTTTCAAATAAGTTTTCAATTTCTCGCTCTTCCTCTTCTCCTTTTGGCACCCCTATGATTCGGATGTTGGAACATCTAAAATTGTCCAGAGGTTCCTAAGCCTCTCATTTTTTTTTCTTTTTTTTGAATTCTTGTTTCTTCATTCTGTTCTGGTTGAATGTTTATTTCTTCATTTTGTTACAAATCATTGATTTCAGTCCTGGTTTCCTCCCTTCATTGTTGGTTCTCTGTATTTTTGTCTTTATTTCACTTTGCATACCCTTCACTTCTTCATTTTGCAGGCATACTCAATGATTTCTATGAGCATCCTGATTACCAGTGTTTTGAACTTTGCATTTGATAGGTTGGCTATCTCCTTGTCACTTTGTTCTTTTTCTGGACTTTTGATCTGTTCTTTCATTTGGGCCATATTTCTTTGCCTCAGCACATCTGTTACACTGTAAGGGGCAGAGCCTTAGGTATTCGCCAGGGCGGGACAACCCACTTCACTGGGTTGTGGCCCTGTATGTGGGAGAGGGGTCAGATAAGGAACAATGCCACTTGCTTGGCTCTCATCCCACTTTCAGTCACTTCCCCCGCTATCCACAAGTGAATTGCGCCCTTCTGGTGATGATTCCCAGGTGTCTGATATGTCCTAGTACCCTGTGGGCCTCTCCAACAGACTCTCCTGAGAGACTGGCAGTTTCTCCTATTACCGCAACCCCCAAAGGTTTTTACAGCCAGAGTTTTGAGGCTTTATTGGCCCGGCACTGGAACCAAAGGTTTCACAGTCTGTCTTGCTCCCCAGCAGTTCCACCCAGTTTATCTGCATGCAAATGTGGGACTGCCAGCCTCGGCCTCACCTGCCCAGTCCGCCAGCCACTGCCTTGCCACGTCCTCTCCATTCCAGCTGCCCACCTCTGCCCCTCCTACCAGTCTAGATGAATGTTTCTTCTTTAACTGCTTGGTTGTCAGACTTCCATACAGTTCAATTTTCTGGAAGTTATGGTTGTTTTTTGCTTTTAAATTGGCTATTATCCTTCTTTTCATTGTTCAAGGAGGCAAAGCGTATCTACCTATGCCTCCATCTTGGTCAGACGCCCTCAAGTGAGTAAGTACATATTCTAATATATGTATGGATTGGTTTAAGTATACATCCTATTATGATTAAATTATACAAACCAGGTTTGTGGCCCCACCCCAAATTCTTATGTTGAAATTCCAACCCTTAAGGTAATGGTAATAAGATGTGGGGCTTTTGGGAAGTGATTAGGTCAAGAAGGCAGAGCCCTCATAAATGGATTAGTGCCCTTATACAACAAACCTAGGAGAGCTCTCTCAGCCTTTACCCATTTTAGAACACAATGAGAAAGCACCATCTATGAACCAGGAAGCAGGTCCTCACCAGACACTGAATCTGCTGGGGCCTTGATCTTGGATTTCCTAGACTGCAGAATTGTGACAAGTACAATTTCTTTTGTTTACAAGCCACTCAGTCTATGGCATTCTGTTATAACAGCCTGAAGAACTAAGTGCCTAACACACTGCTTGGTACACAGTGGGCACTCACATACTAGTTCTCAGTTTGCTTTCCTTTAGACAAAACTATACCATAAGCTCACTTCACTCCAGTTTCTATAGTATTTAAGATCCTATTAAAATATCTAATATTCAGCAGTGTCAACACACTCAATGGACACTCAAATATTAGTTTTTTCATAATAGCATATAAGTTTGGGTTATAATATCAGATTATTCTATCATTGACTATGATGTGAACATCTTAGCTAACAGCTTTGTCTTCACCTGAAACATGTACTTCTATAATGTTGCTCTCTAGCATGGAATGAAAATATTGTGAATTAACTTGTGAATATATTATACAAATTCCATCAAGTATTTGACAATGCTTGATGACTGAAAGTGTCATTATTTCCTGTTAGAATGCAAGGAAGAAAGTATCCACTATGTGATGCTCAGTACTAGATCAGTCTGCGTATGTAATAAACATTAAATTCAGAAAGCACCCAACATCAGGTATTTAAGGTTTCAAATACATGTGATTCTTATGCCAGATGTCTCCCCAAAACTAGTGATCTTTGTATTACTGACATGCATGAGGTTTAAGGTTTAAGGTTACAAAGCTTAGGAAGGGTGAGTGGATAGCATCAATGTGTAAAGCTGTCTCTATACAATAATACCTCTAATAATAAACTTATTTTATTACTAATGTCAGCCAAATTTTTATACAAAAAAACTTCAGAAATCATGGATAACAAAGCTGCAAAATTTCACAAAAATCATGTAATAAACATCATATATTTGTCTTTCTCAACAAAACTGTGAAATCTGAGCAGGTTCTGCTTTTGTAACTTTTTTGTTCACTGTCTTCTCCCTAGAGGAAGATAACCTTCATTGTTTTTCACTCCATATGCACTTCCAATCTAAATGAGAAAGAATATGCTGTTCATTATTTACTTATTGATTAATTGATTCAATATACCTAAAAGTGAATGTTGCTCTGCCTGGGTAGCTCAGTTGGTTAGAGCATTGTCCTGATATGCCAAAGTTGCAAGTTAGATCCCTAGTAAGGGCACATACAAGAGTCAAGCAATGATTACATAAATAAGTGGAACAAACTGTTGTTTCTCTCTCTCCCTTTCTCTTCTTTAAAACTGATAAGTAAATATTTTTTAAAAAAGTGAATGTTCATCACATCACTATATTTTAGAACGTATATTTTACTATTTTAATTATATTTTAAAAATGCTATTACAGTTCTTCTGATCTTTCCCCCTTTACACCCCCTCCATCCAGTACCCCACTCCCTCGGGCAATCCCCATACCATTGTTCATGTCCATGGGTCATACGTATAAGTTCTTTGGCTACTCCATTTCCTATACTATACTCTACATCCCCATGGTTATTCTGTAAGTACCTCTTTGTACTTCTTAATCACCTCACCTCTTCACCCATTCCTCCACATCCCCCTCCCATCTGGCAACCATCAAAATGCTCTATCTATGACTCTGTCTCTGTTTTTCTTGTTGCTTAGTTTGTTTTTTATATTTAATTGTATAGACAGATTTGCCATTTCATTGTTCATAGTTCTGATCTTCTTTTTCTTAAATAAGTCCCTTTAACATGTCATATAATAATGGTTTGGTGCCCGGCTGGTGTAGCTCAGTGGATTGAGCGCGGGCTGGGAACCAGAGGGTCCCGGTTCGATTCCCAGTCGGGGTACATGCCTGGGTTGCGGGCCAGGTCCCCAGTGGGGGCCATGTGAGAGGCAACCATACATTGCTCTTTCTCTCTCCCTTCTCCTCTCTCTGAAAATAAATAAATAAAATCTTAAAAAAAAAAAAAAAACCACTTCTTCCATGGCTGTGTGGTGTAAGATGCAACTGTACCACTTTAAAAAAAAAAAATAATGGTTTGGTGATGATGAACTCCTTTAGTTTTTTTTCTCGTCTGGGAAGCTCTTTATCTGCCCTTCGATTCTAATCGATAGCTTTGCTGGGAAGAGCAATCTTGACTGCTTTTCATGACTTTGAATATTTCTTGCCAATCCCTTCTAGCCTGAGAAATCATCTGCTAGTCTCATGGGAACTCCCCTATAGATACCTAACTTCTTTTCTCTTGATGCTTTCAAGATTTTCTCTTTATCTTTAACCTTTGGCATTTTAATTATGATGTATCTTGGAGTTGGCCTTTTGTATCCATCATAATTGGGACTTTCTGTACTTCATGTCTATTTCCTTCACCAAATTAGGGAAGTTTTCCTTCATTATTTATTCAAATAGATTTCCATTTTTTTACTCTTTCTCTTCTTCTGGCACCCCTATGATGCAAATGTTGGACATCTTGAAGTTGTCCCAGAGGCTGCTTATACTATCCTCCTTTTTGGATTCTTTTTTCTTCTTGTTGTTCTGCATGATTGTTTTTTGTTTCCCTATGTACCAAATCATTGATTCAATTCTCTCCTTCATCAACTCTACTCTTGCTTCCCTGTAAATTGTTCCTTATTTCAAGTAGTGTATCCTGCATTTCTGACAGGTCATTTTATGCTGCTGAGGTCCTTACTAAGTTCCTTGAGCATCCTTATAACCAGTGTTTTGAACTCTACATCTGATAGATTGCTTATCTCCATTTGTTCAGCTTTTTTTCTGGAGTTTTGACCTGTTCTTCCACTTGGGCCATGTTTCTTTGTCTCCTCATTTTGGCAGCCTCCCTGTGTTTGTTTCTGTGTATTAGGTAGAGCTGCTTTGACTCTGTGTCTTGGTAGTGTGGCCTAATGTAGTAGGTACCCTGTAGGGTCCTGTGGCATAGCCTCCCCTATCACCCAAGCTGGGTACTCGAGGTATGTCCTTTGTGTGGGCTGAGTACACCCTCCTCTCATAGTTGCTGTTGGCAGATCAATGGGAGGGATTTACTCAGGCTAGTCGGCTACAAGATTGGCTGTGACTACTTAACACCAACCTCTGCCCTCCATGGAGGATCAGCTATGCAGGGGCAGGGTGGTGGTGCTCCAACATGGTCTGTAGCTATCCACTGGGTACACTGGCCCTAGGGTTTCCTGGGTACTGCAGGCTAAGGTCTGCACCACTCATGTTTTGACCAGGGTCACCCTGCCTGAGGTATAAAGCAATCTGAGATAGCTGAATTTGTGCTGGGCTTGGAGATTCCCAGGAGAAGTCAAGTTGTGAATCTAGGCTGGCTGCTGCTAGTGTTGGGCCTGGGACTCAGAGGCCAGCTGTTGCTTGTTTGAGAGGGTTTAGGAGGTTGTGCGGCATGAGCCAAGACCTGCCATTCATATGGAAAAGCAGCTTTGGTGGGCCCATGAGTTGTGTGGGGTGGAGTCTCTGGGGATCTCCAAGACGGGTCAAAGTGTTAGACAGGCTGACTGAGTCTCAGATATGGCTCCGACTTGCCAGCTCTGTGAAGAGACGGTTTAGAAAATGGCCTCTGCTCGCCTTGATGACAGACACTTGTTTCTCCCTGTATGCCACTGGTGTCTTTCAAGCTGCTACCCTGGTGTTTGAGCCAAGAGGGAGTGAGTCTGAGTACGTGAGTCCTTGAGTACATGAGTCTTCAAGAGGAACTGCTTGGGGCTCCAGAAGTTTCTTCCACTGACTCAATTCGCACTGTTTTTTGTAGCTAGAGGTGGAGGCGTATCTTCCTGGCACTGGAACCCTGGGTTGGGGGGCCTGGTGTGGGGCTGGAACTCCTCACTCCCTAAATCCCTCCCGAATTTTTATTCACCACACATGGGTGAGGAACCAGCCCATTCCACATCTGCGCCTTTCCTACCAGTCTGGATGGATATAGTTTCTTTAGTTCCGTAGTTGTCAGAATTCCATCAACTCAATTTCTGATTGTTCTGAGTGATGGCTGTTCTATATTTTAGTTGTAATTTGATGTGGTTATGCAAAGAGGCGAGCTACATCTGCCTATGCCAACATCTTGACCACAAGTAGAATGTATATTTAGACTTTTTCTTATTTTAAAAGTAACACAGATAACTAATAATGTACCAGATACTATTGTCAGTGATTTATATATATTAACCCATTTAATTGTTCAAACAACTCCATGAGATTATTTTCATTTGGAAGCTGAATAAATTGATGAATAAAGAATGTAAGTAACCTGTTGAAGTCCACACAACTAGTAAGTAGCAGAGTGGGATAAGAACCTTGGCAGTTAGGCTCCAAGTCAAAATACTGTACTGTTTCTCAGTATTGCTATTAGCATGTTTATAGAGACTGGGGACAAGAAAGAAGACCTAAAATCGCTCTTCACCATGCTCACTTACAGCTCACCATGCTTCACTTACAGCTCACCTTGATAATAAAGATGACTTGGACATCTTGAGTTGCCTGGAATAAGTGTTAGAAAGAACTGTATAATCTTCCCAAAAGGTAACTCCTCCACACCTCTGGTGAAAGCAAACTACTAAGGCTATATTACCTAAAGTTACTGAAAAGTCTTTGTTTTTAAAAAATAATTTTTAAATAAATAATCTTCATATTTTTTTCACCAAAACCTCTTTGTTAACATTTATCAAATTAGATCGCAAAAACATTTGTTGAGCTTCTGTAAGTATAGAAATAAAAGTAATAATTCCTTCCTGTAACATCCCATAATCTAGAGGAAATAATTACTTTTTTTATTGAAACTCTTAAATTTAACATGGTAAGTACTATGATAAAGATGAGCACAAGATGTTGAGTGAACATAAAGTAATCCCATGTAATCCTGACTGGGAAGTGTCAACTGAGCTTATACTTTGAGGCTAAGTATCTCACCAAAGGTGGAATAAAAAGAGGGCATGCCTAGGAAAAGTAACAGAATGTGCAAAGAAAGATTTATAGGCAAGAGAGACCATAACGATGTCTAGAGAGTAAATATGAATATTTCAGAACTGGAGCATAATACAAGGGAGAACATTTCATGGAACATGAAGGATGCAGGACTAAGCAGAAGGCGGGCGGTAGCTGAATTTTTATTCCAAAGGCAATGGAGAACCACTGAAAAATTTTACAAAAAGATCAACATGACTGAATTGTGCTTGGGGAGCACTATGGCAATGGAACATAGTGACTTTGGATATAAGACTTTGGGCCCTAGAATTTAAGTTCTAGCTTTGCCACTTACTAGCAGGGAAAGCTTGAATATGTTACTTAACGACACATTATTTAATCTCTCTGAGCATCAATGCCTCAACTGTAAACCTAGGGTGATAATAACATCTAACTCACAGAGTTATTGAGAGGATAAAATAAGATGATCCATTTAAACCACTTAGCAAACTGGTAAGTATTCAGAGGGTGACAGTCATTTATCACCATCAGTAGCAATGTGAAAAATGGATTTAGAGGGACAAAATGGAAGGCAAGGAAACCAATGAGGACTATCATGATAATCAAAGAGATAAAATCTGAACTAAAGTGGCTATGAAAAGTCCAGGTGATGATGGGTTCAAAACATATTAAGGGGTGCCCTGACTAACGTAGCTCAGTGGGTTGGGTGCTGTCCTGTAAACCGAAAGGTTGCCTGTTCAATTCCCCGTCAGGGCACATGCCTGGGTTGCTGGCCAGGTCCCTGGTTGGGGGTGAGTTAGAGGCAAGTGATCAATGTTTCTCTTGCACATCCACATTTCTTTGCCTCCTTCTCCCTCCTTTCCCTTCCTCTATAAAAACTAAATAAAATCTTAAAAAAAAAAAAACTAAAACATATTAAGGGGATAGGTATTCTAGAACTTTGGGACACAGTTGGGTGGGAGTAGGGGATAGGTTTGGGTCACTGGATAAATGATATTCACCAAGATAGGGATTATGTGAGAAAGAGTATATTGGACATCTCACAGACAGATACCTTTCATTCATGATTCAAAATAAAATTTATTAACTTCTCCCTCATAAATCCATTCCTCCTTTTATATATGGTCTGTGAGACCATTCTTTTAAAGTTTTTCTCCTCTAATTCACTGGGTACTTCTATCACATTCTGCTCCTCAGGGTCCTCTTTGTCCTTCTGTATCCTAAATATTGTGTTTCCAAAGTTGCTTTTCTCTTCTGACTTTTCATTCTCTTGAGTAAGCTCATCTACTCCCAAGGCATTAATTAGTATTCATCTGTTTACTGATAACTTCCAGATCTCTATTTCTGACTCCAATCACTTGCCTCAGTTCCAAACCATTATACCCGTTGTGTATCCTGGAAACATCCCAAGGGAATATTCATTCGATTTGTTGAAAACCAAACTCACTTTCCTAATAATCTGCCTACTTCTTACATGTACCAATTAAACAACAAAACAACAACAAAAACTAAAAAAGCCTTTCATTTAGACATTCTCTCACTTTCTCTTCCCCTTGACTCTGACTATATAAATTATGCTTCCTCTCCAATTTTAATCCAAATCCTCCATACACCTATCCAATCAAGGCAGTCTATATTTTTAAAAGATTTTTATTTATTTATTTTTAGAGAGAGGGGGAGGGCGGGATAAAGAGAGTGAGTGAAACATCAATGTGTGGTTGCCTCTCACTTGGCCCCCACTGGGGACCTGGCCCACAACCCAGGCACATGCCCTGACTGGGAATCAAACTGGCAACACTTTGGTTCACAGCCCACACTCAATCTACAGAGCTACACCAGCCAGGAGGGCAGTCTATATTTTTTTTAGTAAAATGTACCTTTAGCACTTTCATGACATTTCTGTGTTATTATCCCATTCTAAAATACACCCTTACCTTTCCAATTACATCTCTAACTTAGGTTAAAAACATTTAATCTGAAATGAATGTCTCAGCTTCCTTCTTCTTTAAATTTCTGTCTTCCTTCCTCCATTCTTTTTTTCTCCAAAACTAATTTTTCATTTGCATCCTTGATGCTATTCCCCTTCTCTCATCTGCAGAGACCTGATTTATGAGAATAACAGTCTTAATCTGTTTCATCCCCAGCTTCTGGAACAGTGAGAGTCTAGCACATGGTAGATATTTAAAATTATACACTGAATATTTTATTAAGGAATTATTCTTTCTCTTGCCTTTTTAAGTTTCTCCCTTCTCCTTCTACACTGAATTCTTCTGCAAGTCTAAAATATGTTTAGGTCTTTTTTCAAGGGAGAAAAATAAATAAAAAGATATCCATACAAACTTTTTCTTGACTCTATCTTTCCAAGCTGATGACTATGTCTTTCTGCCTATCATCCAAAGTTCTTTTAAGCTGCATTTGCACCACAAACTTTACTACTTTGAAATGTGGTTTTCTCTCAAAAGTGCCTTCTCAAAATCACCACTGATTTCCCAGAACCTTTTCTCATCCCTCATGCTCTTTGTTGATCCTATATCATGCTATGCAAAGGAACTCCCACTGCTTCTTAGAACTCTTCTCCAGGAGATCTTCCATGGTTTCCTTAAAAACAGGTTATACGTACCTTTATTTCCTGTAGGTGGTCACCTCACTTATCATGCTGTTTACAAATGTGTGCTTATTTGTCAGTATCCTGGACTAGACTAAAAATGTGTTCAAGTCAAGCGTTATATCTTCTTAATCAATACACCCCCACTGTCTGACACTATGAGTGCTCAATAAATATTTGTTGAGTAATGAAATGAATATTGTCATCACATCAACTCCCAGGAATTCTAAGAACACTGTAGAATGGGAGTGTTGGTTAAAATAAGTCTGACAGATAACATTCTAAGAGAAAAGGACATGTAAAAGTAGTATGAGGGGCTATGGACAATCAGAAAGTAGCATAAATATATGAATGAGTTACTTCATATATTTACTCATTCATTCCCTTGGTATTTACTGTGAGCAAGGCAATTAGGGGAGAAATAGAAAGATACTTGAGATATTGTACCTATCCTCATAGACGTGTCTTTTAAAAAAAGATTTTTATTTAAGTTATTTTTAGAAAGAGGGAGAAAGGGAGGGAGAGAAATATCAATGTGAGAGAGAAACATCGACTGGCGGCTTCTCCTATGCAACCCAACCAAGGACTGAACCTGCAACCCAGGCATGTGCCCTGACCAGGAATCAAGCCAGCAGCCTTTCACTTTGTGTAACAATGCCCACCCAACAAAGCCACACCTATCGGTGGGTCAGGGCCTCATGGATGTATCTTACAATCAAGGGCTGAGAATCCAGGAGTGGTTAGAACTGGTAGAAAGTAGTGAGGAGTAAGATACTTTGCCTTATTAAAGAGCAATTCTGAATCTAATATTAAATTATCAGGACAAGTTTAGATGACCACAAATCAGCTTCCTCTAATCTGCTCACCTTTGCAATCTAGGTCTGCCAGCAGCAGTTCTCAAACTTTAGTGTGCATAAGGAACACACGGGGATCTTTTTAAAGATGGAAAAAAATATCCCAGGAATCCTGATTCTGTGGGTCCAGGAATGTGCATCTTTAATAAGCATCTCACAGGATTATCATGCATTTGGTCTGCAGGGTATACTGCTATCAAGTCCTTAGTCATTCACGTCATAATTTTGCCATATCTGAGTTACACCTATATCTTAGCCTTATGCTACTCAAGAAGTTTGTTAACTTATATTTTTATAACAGACATGATATAAACACATACCTATTAAAAAGCTGCCCTGGCTGGTGTGGCTCAGTGGATTGAGTTCCGGCTTGTGAACCAAAAGGTTGCCGGCTTGGTTCCCAGTCAGGGTACATGCAGGCCAGGGTTGCAGGCCAGGTCCCCAGCTAGGGGTGTGCAAGAGGCAAGGTATTGATGTTTCTCTCACATCTCAATGTTTCTCTCCCTCTTTTTCTCCCACCCTTCCCTTCTCTCAAAAAAATAAAAACAAAAACATAAAAAAAAAAAGCAACCACACACACACACGACAAATAAATAAAATCTTTAAGAAAGCCTTTCTGTATACATCAGTGGATGGGAAACGGTTTGAGAAAAACTGCTCAAAAGTTTATGCTCTGTGAACACCACATCCTACATACAGTCTGATGACACAAACTATAACAAAGTTCCAGGGCAGTGAAGTTCAACAGGATTGTGCTTCAGAATACTTCATGTACATACCCTGGTACCTTTTGTGGATTATGATTTATTATAAAAATCCCTCCTTATATTGACTTTAAAAAAAATACTTTGTCTCTTATTCCGGTACCTAATTCTCAGAATGTTCTTGAGCAGACACCGGAGCCAACTCCCAACAGTTAAGACATCAAACTTAAAAGCAGCAGTTGGAACAAAATGAAGATAGATTTGTGATCTTGACCCACAATAAAATATATATAGCCATTTTATTTAAACTTATATTTGATTAAGACTGATAATTGACTTCACAGATATAAACTTGATAGCTCTCTTCTTTTTCCTTCAACCCTAAAATAATTTATAATTATAGGTAAAATAATATGGCAAAAAGATCAGAGGAATAATTGCATCTCAGAAAAGTCTATTCCTTAAAGGTCTGGCAACTTGCAACCACAAACAGAAAAGAAAGTTGAAATAGAAAACCATCACGAAATTAAAGATTGTGTTGATATTAAGCCTTTAAAAAAATATTTTGCTCTAAATTATATATTGGCTTAAACGGCTAAGAAAATTAATCTCTACCTAAATAACTGAATGGATGTTTTTTGGGTACCACATTCTGTGTCAAAAGCCATTTCCATATATTTAATCTCTAGTCATATGGAACAAAAACTGATGAATGACTGTGGTCCTTGACCTCCACATCACTTAAGTCAAATGGAAATTTACTTTACTACTTACTGATTTATAAAGCACTTTATCCTGTTTGGATAAAAGGATTATTGCAATAGCTTCTGAACTAGCCTTCCTACTTCCACCCTTGGTCTCTATAGTCTATTTTCCACACAGCAGCCAGAGAAACCCTGTTAATATGTCAGATCAGTCACTCTTGTCTGCTCAAACCTCCAGTCCCTATCCTAGAGTAAAAGGCAACGTCTTTTAAAGGGCTCTCAAAGGCGCCCTGTACACAATCACCTTTTCCTTAAGCTCAGCTCATACTACTCTACCTATGCTCACTCTGTGCCAGCTACAATAGCTTCTTCGCTGTTTCTTGAGTACATTAGGCCAATTTCAGACCTAGGGCCTTTGTATTTGCTGTTCCTTTTGCCCAGACTGCTCTCCCCAAATTTATCCACGTGGTTCTGCTCTATCACTTCCTTTGGGTCTTTGCTGAAGCACCAAGTTCCAGGTGAGTTCTCTTACACAAATTGCCACCTCCCCACCCCCATACATATTTCCTAGCTACTTTCCCTGCATTATTTTTCTCCATGGCACTTACCATTGACATTCTACATCTCTTATTTGTTTATCAGTTGTTTACCCTACAAGAGTGTGAACTCCTGCGGGGTGATGATTGTGTTTTTGCTTTGTTCACTGTTATATCCCAGGGCCAAGACCAGCGCCTAGCACACAGTAGATGTTCAATAAATATTTGCTTAATGAACAAACGGTATTACATCAATTTGGGGGTTTTCATCCTTAACCCTATTAAGAGCTAGAAATGAGAGCTGTAGGATATCCCCCAAATTTCCAGATGGCACTTGGGGTCTGTCAACTTACATGCATTATCTTTTGTCTGGTACATCATTCCTCTGATTTTTCTTAGTAAGGCAGCAGGAAAAGGCCTAACGTGGGCAAGGAAGAAACAAACCAGTCATGTATAAAACTGATTTTGGGTGGTTTGATTCTTCTCCGTAAGCCAATAGAGAAAAATGCCTTTTGAATTTCATAGTTTCTCCTCTTAAGCCTGAGGAAAACAAGCTGTATGTTTCTTCTGGAAGCAGGTTGGGGGGTTGCTGGAAGAGAAGCGAAGGCCGGTGCACCTTCTTCAAGAACGTCAACTCTTGTGCGGTCCAACTTACTTTTTAGGGGGGTGGGCATCGTTCGTGGTCTCTACTAGGGGGTGTTTCTTTCTCACCCTCTGATGTACCTATTGTGCTGAGTCTTGAGAATGAGATAAGGTGGAAGAGGAGAGGGGGGCGAAGCGATGCTGAGCGCGGCTTCAACTGCCTCCTACCACAAAGTCGGGGAGGCGAGGGCTCCGCGCGGGTGTCTAGGGGGCGAGCGGGCGCCGGAGCCACGCGCCTCCGACCGCAGCCTCGGCCCCGGGTCTCAGGCGGGACGCGGGCTGCGCGGAGTTAGGCCCGGACAGAGGCCGGTGGCCTCCCAGCGGCTGGGCACGCGGCCCCCGCGCCCCCCGCTCTCCCGACCCCCTCAATCCGGCGCCCGTCTCGGTTACCTCGAACTCTCTTCAGCGAAATGGGATCCTTCTCCTGTTCCGCTGACATTACAGACCGCAAAGCATGACTCCCCCCCAGGCCGCGGGAATTCGGTCTCTTTGATGCGGCGGCGGCGGCTCCTCCTCCTCCTCGCGGGGCCGCTGCGGCTGCGAGGCAAGCCTCGGAGCCGAGGCGCGGCCGAGGGCGGCGTGGACGCCGGCCGACTTTGCAAAGTTTGGGAGGAGGACGAGGCCTCGGGGCGGCCGGGCGGCGTGCGGGGGCTAGCCGGGCTCAGCGGCGGCAGCGGGGAGCGCGGCCTGGGGGTGGCCCCCCGCCCGGGGCCGGCATGTGCGGACGACTAGTGCGCCGCCGTCTCCTCCCACTCCTTCTTCGTCGCCGCCGCTGCCGCCTGAGGAGCCGCTGACAGGGGAGGCAGGAGCGGGCGGCCGGGCCCTGGCGGCGCACTCACAGCGCCCTCTGAGGAGGAGGTCTGCGCTCTCGCCGCTCCCGAGTCGCAGACACAAAAGCCCCCAGCGTGGAGCCGCCTGCAAAACCCGCTCTGGGGCGGGCGACGGACGTGGCGCGGCCCCGAGGCTTCCCCTCCCTGGG
The DNA here is from genome assembly GCA_004026765.1 of Micronycteris hirsuta. NCBI lineage: Eukaryota > Metazoa > Chordata > Mammalia > Chiroptera > Phyllostomidae > Micronycteris > Micronycteris hirsuta. The sequence goes on along the minus strand of PVJI01005302.1, from coordinate 43,755 downwards.
CTCCCCAGCGCCGCGCGGGGACGGACTTCGGGGGGCGGGGGCCGCTGCCTGGTCCCACCGCGCCTCCCGCCGCCGCCGCCGCCGCCACCGCCTCGCGCTCCGCCTCAGCCCAGCCCCCACGGCCCGCGCGCGCCTCTCGCTCCGCGCCGGGGCTCGCGGGCCCGCGGCCCTCCTCGCCGGGGCGAGCAGCGCGCGCCGAGGGGCCGTCCCGCCCCGCCCCGGCGGCTTCTGCGAGGCAGTGGCATCTCCGAACTTCGTCGGAGGCCACGACAGACATCACGGCCTCGCAGCAAGGGATCTGAAAGAGGAACGCACGATCAGAGAAAACTTTCTAAGTAGGAGCTGTAGAGTTCTCGGCGGGCATGTGGACACCCACATTCCGTGACTTCGTGTCCGGGTCTGGACACCTGTTTGTGGAATGCCCCAACTTCAAGTTTTAACAACTTGACTGGAAGAAAGAGCGATGCGGATTAATACAAGAAAGGAGACTGGGTAGAAGCTGTGAGAAGGCTTGACTTGCTTTAGGCGTTAAATTTTAAGAGAAGGACCACTAATGTGCTTGTAGATTGGATTTGGTAATTGGTAACACATCCATCAGTTGACCTGTGTAACCTTAGGCAACGTACAAAACCTCTCTGAGTCTCAGATTTCTGATCTTTGAAAGGCAGTGGAATTACATCTCTGAGGTCTCTTCTAGCTCTGACATTCTTCAGCTTACTCTTAGGAAACTGTTCTCCCTATTTGTCATTAGATTTTTCCAGTTATGCTACTAAAGAGAATGTGTAGGTGCAGACTCAGATCTTCAATCAGGAGAGACTCTCGGTTTATTTTGATGTCAGAATCACCAAAAAGCACTCATTATTCATATGAGGACTTAGAACTAATCACAAAGAGGAGTTGCATCCTTCCGGAGACAAGACCCATATAACTCAATCAACTGCACACAGAGATGTAAACTTGAAATGTATAGAGTCTTAACAGATAGATACATAACAGACAAGCACCACAGCAGCAGCAGAATCGGCTTTACAAGACAGGATATGGCTTGGCCAGGGTACAAATGTTACCCTTTCTCTAATAAGTTTTTTGGGGAAATTCCTGATTAGAAGATTCAGACTTGGATAAGCTAGGAAAAGTTTTCATACAGGGCATATCTAGGAGAAGGCTCCCACAACTAGAATATAAGCTCAATGTAGGCATTTTATCCAGTTCGTTAATATATCCTTTGGTACCTAATAATGACTGGGAAGTGTTCAAAATTTTTTTGGTTGAATAGATGCATGAATAAACAGTCTGGAAGTGGCCCTGGGCAGACTGGGTGGACAGGGTTTGGTAAGTGTGATAAAGCTCTAGCTAATGCTAAGAATGATAAGGCAAATTGGCTTTTACACTTTATCTCACAGGATTGTTGAGAGAAGATGTGAAAGCACTTTGAAAATATCAAGCAATATGGAAACATAGAGTTTTTTATTACATAATCCTTAGTTCAAGGGGAGCGGTTGAGAAAAATCATTGCTAAGAGATTTTGAATTCTTTAATGTAATTCCCTAAAACTAGAGACTCAGATATAATATGTAAATCAAGGGAAATGAAATGGCCTCTTTTTAATGATTCGTCAAAAATAAAAAGACCATCTTACTCAGCCATGGATTTTTAGATCAATTTGTCTTCCAAATTCTGATGACTTACTTGCTACGTATCAGAACTACCAGGAGAGCGTTCTAAAATTTCAGATCCAAGCTCCTCCCCAGGTTGACTGAATCAGAATCTCTGGGAATGAGGTCTGAAACCTGTCTTTACACTTTCTAGGTGATTCTACAGCAATGATCATTGTGCCTTAGACTCCTCATGTCCCCAGTGTGACAGAATTCCTAACAAAATATACCTTCATCTCGCTGTTGTAGTCTTTATCTATGGAACTTGTTTATGAATTTTAGAGATAATCTAAATCTTTAATCCCTTTCTCATACAGAGAGATGCAGGTAAATCTATTGTTGGCAGGCCTACCCTACTATTCAAAATACATGCTCAGCCCTGACTGATGTGGTTCAGTTGGTTGGGAGTCATCCTGGAAAGTGAAAGTTTGTGGGTTCAATTCCTGGGCAGGGCAAATGCCTGAGTTGCAGGTTTGGTCCTTGGTTGGGGTGTGTACCAGAGGCAACCCATCAATGTTTCTCCCCCTCCCTTTCTTCCTCCCTTCCCTTCTCTCTAAAAATAAATAAATAAAATCTTTTTAAAAAAGTTTTTAGAAGTAAATAAAAATACATGCTCAGTCCTACCTAAAACTCAATGGTAGGCACAACTTAAACTAGAACAAGGCTCAATAAACTTATTCTGTAGAGAGCCAGATAATATTGTAGGTTTTGCAGGCCATATGTTCTCTGTCACTGCTACTCAACTATGCTACTATATTAGGGAAGCAACCATAGATAATATATAAAGATAGATGGGTCTGGTGCATTTCAGTAAAACTTTACATATAAAAGCTGGCAGTGTACTGAATTTGGCCCACAGTCTGTATTCTGCTGACCCCTAAACTAGGACTTGAATCACACAAAGGACGTTGGAGCTCAGGGGACAAAGCTAGGCTATAGACACAAATGAAGGAGACATTACCTAAGAATGGATAAACTCACCCAGAAACAATGATAAATGAGAGCCAAGAACAGAATCCAGGGAAATACTGACATTTTAAAGTGTGGACAGGGATAGAGTCTGTAAAGGAAATAGAGAAGTCATGAAAATAAAAAAATAGGAAAGTTAGGGCAATCAAGAAAGGAGAGAAATGATCAACATTGTCACATGCTGCAGAAAGAAGTACTCATTTCTATCTTTAGACATCCTTGGCCTGGAATCTACTTAACCTCCTTGTTTTCTTGTATTTTAAAGTATTTTACAGCCTTTGCCTATACTATTTTACATCTCAAGTTTTTTTATATTGTGGGAAGTAGCATAGTGGAGCATTTAAACATAAAGCCTCTAATATAAGTTGGTTTAGATTAACATGTAAACATTTTTTTTCAGAAAAAAGAAAATATTGCTCTAAGTTCTATTTTCAAACATTGAAAATCATAGATTTGTTTTAAGTTGACTAGAAATAAAAATGAAACCCAATTCTAGGTGTTTGGAAGTTTTGCAATATTGTTTTGAATTCTTTTGTGATATAATGGAAACTGTGGTCATCTTAGCAACCTCTATATGTTGGTCAGCCACATCCAGCATCCCCTTGTTGACAAATATAGGGAATCACAACAACAAACTTTGAAAGATGTTTGTATAGGCCAGGATTCAATCCAGACACAAAAATCACACAACTTAAACAGGGTATATTTAATACAAAGAATTATTATCTTATTTACTTGTTTTTTTAATTTTTAAATTATATTTTATTGATAATGCTATTACAGTTCTCCTGATTTGTCCCCGTTTGCACTTCTCTATCCAGTACCCCCTATTCCCTCAGGCAATCCCCCCACCATTTTTCATGTCCCTGGGTCATGTATATAAGTTCTTTGGCTACTCCATTTCCTATACTGTTCTTAATATCTCCCTTTTTATTCTGTACCTAACAATTTGTACTTCTTGATCCCTTTCCTCCCCTTCTCCCCTTCTTTCTCCCAACTGATAACCCCCTAAATGATTTCCATATCTATGATTCTGTTTCTGTTCTGCTTGTTTGCTTAGTTCAGTTTTTAGATTCAATTGTTGATAGTTGTGAATTTATTGCCATTTTGATGTTCATAATTTTGATCTTTTTAATATAATTCTCTTTAGCATTTCATATAATAATTGCTTGGTGATTATTAATTCCTTTAGTTTTACCTTGTCTGGGAAGCACTTTATCTGCCTTTCAATTATAAATGATAGCTTTGCTGGATAGAGTAATCTAGGTTGTAAGTCCTTGCTTTTCATGACTTTGAATATTTCTTGCCAGCCCCTTCTAGCCTGTGAAGTTTCTTTTGAGAAATCGGCTGACAGTCTTATGAGTACTCCTTTATAGGTAACTCTCTGCCTTTCTGTTGCCAAGTCCCTCTTTATTTTAACCTTTAGCATTTTAATTATGATGTGTCTTGGAGTGGGTCTCTTTGCATCCATCTTGTTTGGGACTCTCTATGCTTCCTGGATGTGCATGTCTATTTTCTTCACCAAATTAGGGAAGTTTCCTTTCATTATGTTTTCAAATAGATTTCCAATTTCTTGCTCTTTCTCTTCTCCTTCAGGTACCCCTATCATGCAAATGTTGTACCTCTTGAAGTTGTCCCAGATGCTGCTTATACTGTCCTCATTTTGGGGGTTTCTTTTTTCTTCTTCTTGTTCTGCATAGTTGTTTTTTGCTTCCTTATGTTCCATATCATTGATGTGATTCTCAGCTTCATCCACTCTACTGTTGCTTCCCTGTACATTGTTCTTTATTTCAATTAGTTTATCCTTCATTTCTGACTGGGTCTTTTTTATGCTGTTGAGGCCCTCACTAAGATCTTGAGCATCCTTATAACTAACTTTTGAATTCTGCATCTAATAGATTGCTTATCTCCATTTCGTTTAGCTCTTTTTCTGGAGTTTTGATCTGTTCTTTCATTTGGGCCATATTTCTTTGTCTCCTCATTTTGGCAGCCTCCCTGTGTTTGTTTCTGTGTATTAGGTAGAGCTGCTTTGACTCTGTGTCTTGGTAGTGTGGCCTAATGTAGTAGGTACCCTGTAGGGTACTGTGGCACAGCCTCCCCTATCACCCAAGCTGGGTACTTGAGGTGTGCCCTTTGTGTGGGCCGCGTACACCTTCCTGTTTTAGTTGAGCCTTGGTTGCTGTTGGCAGATCACTGGGAGGTATTTACCCAGGCCAGTCAGCTGCAAGGATTGGCTGTGACCACTTACCACCAACCTCTGCCCTCCATGGAGGATCAGTTCTGCAGGGGCAGGGTGGTGGTGCTCTGACGGGGTCTGTAGCTATCTACTGAGTGTGCTGGCCCTGGGGTTTCCTGGGTGGTGAAGGCCAAGGTCTGCTCCTATCTGTGTTTTGCCGGGGCCACCCTGCTGAGCTATAAAGCAATCTGAGATAGCTGCTACCTGTGCTGGGCTTGGAGATTCCCAGGCAAAGCCAAGCAATGAATCTAGGCTGCCCCTGCCAGTGCTGAACCTGGGGCTCACTGAAGCCAGCTGTTGCCTTGTTGGAGAGCATTTAGGAAGCTGTGAAGCATGAGCCAAGACCAGCCATTCATACGAAAAAGCAGCTTGGGTGGGCCCGTAAGTTGAATGGAGTCTCTGGGGATCTTCAAGGTGGGTCAAACAGTATTAGCCAGGTTGATGGAGTCTCAGATATGGCACCAACTTGATGGCTCTGTGGCTCTGTGAGGGGAGGGTTTAGAAAAGGGCCAATGGCCCCTGCTTGCCTTGATGCCAGACACTTCAGTTTCTCCCAGTATGTCACTGGTGACTTTTAAGGTGCTACCCCGGTGCTTGAGCTAAGAGGGAGTGAATCTGAGTAGATGAGTCCTTGAGTAGGTTCTTTAAGAGGAACTGCTTGGGGCTCCAGAAGTTTCTTCCATCAACTCAATCCCTGCTGGTTTTTGCAGCCAGAAGTTGTGGGGACTAATCTTCCTGGTTGGAACCCTGGGCTGCAGGGCCTGGTGTGGGACTGGGACTCCTCACTCCCAAGATATCCCTCCCAAATTTTTATCCACCACATGTGGGTGAGGGACCAACCCTTCAGTGTCTGTGCCTGTCCTACCAGTGTGGATGGGTGTGGTTTCTTTAATTCTATAGTTCTCATACTTCCATTCAACTAGATTTCTAAAGGTTCTGAGTGATGGTTGTTCTATATTTTAGTTGTAATTCTGATGTGATTTTTAGACAATGTAGCCATGTCTGCCTACATCACCATCTTGACTGGAAGTCCTCATACAAAGAATTATTAACCCTAGTACGAAATAGGAGTAGGGAGGGATTGGATGATGATAAGTAAAGAGAATGCTAAAGATAATGAGTAAAGCAAATATGTGGAGGACCCACTACCATTAAAACTAAGATAGAGCACCCAAAGAAGAGGCCCCCCTCTCTCTCCTGGCTGTGATCCTGACAGCTGTGCATTCTGAGCAGAGTGCCAAAGGAAGCTGCTGTCCCTGGCTGCTGCCTGTATTGCAGATTCCTGGTACTGGATAAGATGCCTGTACTGCAAGAGTTGGACCCTGAAGAAACCATGGGTGCTTAGGAGCCTCCAAATAGGAGCATCTTGAAACAAGAAGAAAAGCTCTTCTTTCTGCAATATCTCTTCAGAACCCTCTACTAACAATGTACAACATCATGCTGGCTGGCAAAGGAAAAATATTTAAAGGGTACAGCACCATTTTTGCAGAGGAGGCAATAAAGGGTACATTGGGGTTGCGAGACAATAAATTGATTACTGACACAATGACAGTGGGTACTTTAGCCTAGCAAAACTTCCTACGTGACCTCATAGCAACAGCAACTTTGGTTCTGGAATATGCTTTGTCATAAAATTGTACTGATTTTTTTTTTTGCTGTATTATCCTAAATGTATATTTATTTTCTAGGCTATGATATGGAACATAGTTTTACTTCAAAATACCCTTTGAACTCATTCTATCTAACCTCTTCTATCCCATCCGTCACCAGAGTCCATTAATTTTACCTCGTGTATATTTCTCAGATGTGTCATGCTTCTCTATCACCACAGCCAGCACGCAAGTCTAGCCATTATCATTTATCTTTTTTTCTGAACTAATACATTAGTCACCCAATAGTTTCCCCTATACCCACCTTAATCTCAGTTCAATCCATTTCCTACTCTGTAGGCACAGTACTGTTAAAAATGTATAGATTCACAGAAGTTTTCAAACAAATGGATAGGGAAGTCCTGTGCATTCTTACCCCAGCCTCCCTCAATGTAAGCATGGCGTACAACTCTAGCGCACTATCAAAACCAAGAAATTGACATTGGTGCAATCCATAGAGCTTACTCAGGTCTTTCCTGTTATATATGCGATGTGTGTGTAGGTCTACGAATTTTATCATGACTTGTAACCTGGTGTAACCACCAGCACACTCAAGATAGGAAGATATTGAACTGTACAATCACAAGATGCCCTGATAACAAGACCCCCTTGTGTTATTACTTTATAGCCACACCCATCCACTTTCCTGATCGTTAACCCATCAGTGGCAGCCACTAGTCTATTCTACATTTTTATAACTACATGATTTCATGAAGGTTACAAAATGAAATCATGCAGTATGCATCCTTTTGAGATACTTTGCCACACAAAACTTCCTTGAATTTTATGAATTATTGTGTGTGCCAATATCTTGCTCATTTTTACTACTTAGTAGTATTTCATGGTATGGATGTACCACAGCTTGTCAAACCATTCACCCATTAAAAGACTACGTGGGTAGTTTCTACTTTTTCACTATTGTGAATAAAGCTATTATGAACATTCATGTTAAAGTTCCTGTGTGAAAACAAGGCTTCATTTTTCTGGGATAAATGCCCAAGAATGCAATTGCTGGGTCATATGTTAAATCCATTTTTAGTTTGAAACAAACTGCCAAACTATTTTCCAGAGTGCAGAGTGCTCTTTTTAAAGCACACAGCTCATTCTGTCATCACTTTACATAAAACTCCTCAATGGCTTTCCATTGCCACTGTAATTAAGGCTAGATTTTTTTACTACATAGACTATGAGCTGATATAATATGATTTCCACTGATTTCTCCAAACTCATCCTACACCACTCCTCTTGCTATTTATGCTCATTGGCTTTTTAAAAATTTCTTCCCATACTCTCCTGCCAGAGGATTTTGCAAATGCTGTTTCCTTTTCCAGGAATGCTCTTCTCTCTATGCTTAGCCCAATTAATTCAAACTCTACCTTTCTTCTATCTCCTCATTCTCCCTCTAATCTACCTTGGATTCTGTTTTTTCTTGTCTGTTTTCTTTATCATGTCTCTGTTTGTAATTACTTATTAATTTCTGTGAATATCTGATTAAATTTCATCTTGATCTCCAGACTTTCAAATTCATGAGAGTAAGGATTGTGCTGAGTTTTGCTTATTACTGTCTGGCACATTTAAGGTGCTCAAAAAACATTTTTTGAATGAATGAATGATATAATTGCAAAGAATTCAATGCCAAAGCCTCGACATTTTGCAATTTGTCTACCCATTATTTTAGATATATTAATCACTCGTGTTCAAGATAGTCTGCTAAGCAATAGATTCTTATAGCCAAACTGTGGATTCAAAGTTTACATTAATACACTCTGAAATATACATTTCAGATTTAAGACTTGTTTTATAAATATTTCTAGTGGATGACTTATTGAAAAATAAAGAAAATTACTAATAGAACATTTGTTATTCTTTCTCTTTTAAAGATTTTATTTATTTTTACAGAGATAGGGAGGAAGGGGGAAAAACATGGATGTCCAAGATAAACATCAACAGACTGCCTCTTGCATGTCCCCAACCAGGGACCTGGCTCACAACACAGGTACGTGCCCTGACCAGAATCAAATCAGCGATCTTTTGGTTCACAGGAGGGCACTCAGCCTACCAAGCCACACCGGTCAGGGTACAATTTGTTACTCTTTAAAATATTATGGAGGCTTGCAAGTCAAAAAAAGGGACAAATGTCTCCATAGCTCTCTCCACCTTGATTACTGTCATACTAACTTGAACACCTTTTGCAATCAATAGCCAAAGACTTGAGTTTAATATAACTATAAAAATCCATGGTATCTTTCCTGGGGCAGCTGGCAAAAAATACTCATGGTTAAGTGAGAGGCCTCTAATATCTCCTTGTTCTTTGACTCTGAAGACATTGTGAGTCACAGACTTCTTATGTGACAGATGATAAAACCAATATGGCAAAGTAATGTGGGATTTTTGCCTTGTTTTGTTCTGTTTCTTATAGCAATAGGAAAAGAGGCAAATTTTTTTTTCAGGATATAAATACTGCCAACATAGGCAGACTGCAACACTGTGGGTGTTTGAGAAATTTTTGAGAGCATGTGGGAATGAGCAAGATATGTGTATATTTGTGAATGAAGCACAGCAAGGCAGGACTACCTAAGAAACATGAAAAAATTTTGGTGTTAAAACAACAAATTGTAAATATGGAACAACTGGTATTTTATGAAATTTATTTTAAAAGAGTATGTGCCAAATTTAAAACTTTTTGGCTTGTGTGCATGTTTGGAGGGCTGAAGAAGGAAAGGGGAGGTAAGATAATGACAATTTTGCACAGTAACCTTCCTTTGAGCCTCCACATTTTTTGTACACTCACATTTGTTTATGGAGATATAATTTACGTATCTTAAAATTCACAATTTTAATGTGTAAAATTCAGTGTATATTCATTTTTTAGTGTACTTTAGTATTTCACAGAGTTGTACAATGATCACCATTATCTAATTTCAGGACATTTTTATCACCCCAAAAGGAAATCCTGTACTGGTTAATAGTCATTTCCTATTGTTTCCCCAACCCCCACCTCAACCTCCCCAGCCCTTGGCCACTACTAATCTACTTTCTGTCTCTATAGATTTGCCTACTCTGAACATTTCATTTCACATAAATGGAATCATGCAATGTATGGTCTTTTGTGACTGGCTTCTTTCATTTTGCATAATGTTTTCAAGGTTCATCCATGTTATTTATGTATCAGTATTTTATTCCTTTTTATGGCTGAATAATATTTACATTGTAGGGATATACCACATTTTGTTTATCCATTTGTCTTTTGATGGACACTTGGATTGTTTCCAACTTTTGGTTATTGTGAATAATGCTGCAAATAAACAATGGTGTACAAGTATCTGTTTTAGTCCTTGTTTTCATTCTTTTGGTTATATACCTAGCATTGGAATGGCTAGCCCATATGGTAATTATGTTTAGCTTTTTGAGGAACCCAAACTGTTTTCCACAGTGGCCTGGCCATTTTATGTTCCCACTAGCAACGCATGAAAGTCCCAATGTCTACATACACGTAACAATATTTATTTTCCTTAATATTTTTATTTTTATAATAGCCATTCTAGTAGGTGTGAAGTGTTTTTCACTGTGGTTTTGATTTGCATTTCCCCAGTGACTAATGATGCTGAGCATCTTTTCATGCGCTTGTTGGCCATTTGTATACTTTACTGGAGAAGAAATGTCAGTTCAGCTTCTTTGCCCATCTTTAAATTGGGTTGTTAGGCCTGGCTGGTGTAGCTCAGTGGATTGAGCATGGGCTGGGAACCAAAGGGTCCCCGTTCGATTCCCAGTCGGGGCACATGCCTGGGTTGCACGCCGGGTCCCCAGTGAGGGACATGTGAGAGGCAACCATACGTTGCTCTTTCTCCCTCCCTTCTCCTCTCTCTAAAAAAATAAATAAAATCTTAAAAAAAAATTGGGTTGTTAGTATCTTTGTTGAGTTTCAGAAAGTTCTCTAAATGTGCTTATTATTAAACAATCTTCAGATATGATTTGAAAATATCTGTCCCATGCTGTAGGTTATCTTTTCAATTTCTTGATAATGTCCTTTGATGAACATACATTTTTAATTTTGTTGAAGTCCATTTTTTCCTTTTGTTGCTTGTGCTTTTGGTCATAGCTAAGAATTCATTGCTACATCTAAGGTCATGAAGACTTACACCCATGTTTTCTTTCTTCTTTTTTTAAAAGGTAATTGCTTTCAACTCAGGGAAGCCTGTTTTTTTTCCCCCTAAAGATTTTGTTTATTTATATTTAGAGAAATGGGAAGGGAGGAAGAAAGAAAGGGAGAGAAACATCGATGTGAGAGAGAAACATCAATCGGTTGCCTTTTCCTATGTGCCCCAACTGGGGACTGAACCTGATACCCAAGCATTTGCCTGATAGCGATCAGATGGGTGACCCCTTGCTCTGTAGGACAATGCCCACTGAGTCACACCAGCCAGGGCCATGTTTTCTTCTAAAAGTTATGGTTTTAGCTTTATATTTAGGTTATTGATCCATTTTTAGTTAATTTTTGTATATGGTATGAGGTAGAAGCCTAACTTCTTTCACATGTGGAAACCATTTGCCTTAGCACTGTTTATTAAAGAGATTGTTCTTTCTCCCATTGCATGGACTTTACACCCTTGTCAAAAATCAACTGGCCATGGATATATGAATTTATTCCTGGACTCTCAGTTCTCTTCAATTGGTCTAGATGTCATTGGTTCTTAGGCCATTACCACACTGATTTATTACTGTAGCTTGGTAGTAAGTTTTGAAATTAAGATGTGTGAGTCCTATCACTTTCAATATTGTTTTGACCCTTGCTATTCCATGTAAATTTGAGGACTGGCTTTCCCATTTCCGTAAAAAAAAAAATGGCTGTTGGAATTTTGATAGGGATTATATTGAGTTTGCAGATCACTTTGGGTGGTATTGATATCTCAACACCTATGAATATGGGATACATTTCCATTTCCTTAGATGTACAATTTCTTTTGCAATGTTTTGTAGTCAAGAGTAGTTAACTTCTTTGGTTAAATTTATGCTTAGGTATTTTCAGATGCTATTGTAAATGGGATTGCTTTCTTTATTTCCTTTTCAAATCATTCATTGCAAGTGTATAGAAATGCAACTGAGTTTTGTGGGTTGCTCTCATACCACACTACTTTACCGAATTGTGGGGCCATTATGTTTAAAGAGGCAACAACATATAGCAAGTTTTCTTTTTCTATCTAATCTTTAAAGTGGCAATTTATTTACTTTTTTAAAAAACAAAGATATGTTTTTCCTACCACACTACTGTTCTTCTCTTTTCAGGATTATTTTTGAATTTTATTCTGTCTCCTTCTCCGCCTTCCATTAAATTGACCATGTGTGTTTTATTTCCTTTTCCACTTTAATTAGGAGATTTAGAAATTTATGTCCTATTATTTTAGCACTCACTCTTTAATTTCTAACATAAAGTTATTTAATAAAAGAATGGTAGAATTTGACTTAGCTCATTTTTTTCTTCCAATCTTATGGCTTATTGTTGTCTAGGTTTTACTTCTACCTTGTTTTTATATAAAATTAGTTAATAGTATATTTGTTTTATATGTCAATGCTGACTTAGATTTACCTGTATTGCTCATCATGGCTTAAAAAAAAAAGCTTTACTGAGATATAATCATGTACCATACAATATACCCATTTTAAGTGTACAATTCAATGAATTTTTAGTATCTTCACAGAACTGTGCAATTATCATCACAATCAATTTGAGAACATTTTCATCACTCCTCACCCCAGAAAAACCCTTCAAACTCAGTAGCAGTCATTTCCCATTCCCTGCAGTCTTCCAACCCTATACAACCACTAATCTCCCGTCTCTATAGATTTGCTTATTCTGAATGTTTTGTTAAATGAAATCAAACAATATATGGGGTTTTATTTTTGTGACTGGGCATTTTCCTTCAGCAGGTTTTCAAAATTCATCCTTGTTGTAGCATTTATCAGTACTTCATTACTTTTTATTGCTGAATAATATTCCATTGAGTTAATACCCCACATTGCATTTATCTATTCCTTAGGCATTTGAGTTGTTTCCACTTTTTGGCTGTTATGAATATGCTGCTGTGGGTATGTCTGCACATATTTTTGTTGTAAACATGTGTGTTCATTTCTTTTGGATATACCTAGATGTGAGATGCTGAGTAAAGTGGTAATTCTGTTAAATTTTTGAGGAACTGCTGAACAATTTCACACAGTGGCTGCACCATTATATATCTCCAACAGTAATGTATAAGTGTTCTAATTTCCCCACATCCTTGCCAACATTCATTACTATGTTTTTTATTATAGCCATACTATGGATATAGAGCGGGATCTCATTGTCTTGTGACTTGTATTTTTTGCTCATCATTGCTTCTTTCTTCTCCTGTCTTCCTTGTGGATATCTCCTTCCTCCTGAAGTACATCCTTTATTGTTCATTAGCAAAAGTGTGTAAGCGGTAAATTCTCTCAATCTTCATGTATAATTATGTTTATTTAACCTTAATATTTAATGATTATCTGGGCATAGAGCTCCATATTGCAGTTATTTTCCTTTGTGATACTTTGAAGATGTTATCCACCATCTTCTTGCTTGTCACTGAGAAATATTCTTAGTACAATCTATATCATCTTTTTTCCCTCTAACTGCCTTTAAGTTTTTCTTGTCTTTGATGTTCTGCAGTTACACAGAAATGTCTTGGTGTGACTTTATTTGTATTTATAATTTGAGGTTCATGTTTCCTATATCTGAGGATTTCATAAGTTATTTAGTCATTTTCTCTTTGAATATTGCTTATTTATCCTTTAGTCTTTCATTTTAGAATGGCTGTCAAGATGTATTTTGAATCTTAACTGTTTTATTTGTATTTTTTATCTGTTTCTCTCTCTGTGCTAAATTATCCTGAATAATTTCATCATACCTATATTCCAGTTTTAGAATTTTCTTTAAGTGTATTTTATATGTGATTTAACATTTTCGGAAATCCGATGACTAATTTTTTTTTTTTTTTTAAGATTTTTATTTATTTACTTTCAGAGAGAGGAGAAAGGAGGGAGAAAGAGCAATGTATGGCTGCCTCTCACATGGCCCCCACCGGGGCCCTGGCCCGCAACCCAGGCATGTGCCCCGACTGGGAATCGAACCGGGACCCCCTGGCTCCCAGCCCGCGCTCAATCCACTAAGCTACACCAGCCGGGCCGATGACTAATTTTTTAATTTATTTTTTAAAGACAGAAGAAGGGAGGGAAAAAAAGGAGAGAAACATTGATGTGAAAGAGAAACATCGATGGTTTGCCTCTTGCATGTGGCCTATGGAGGACTGAACCCCCAACCCACGCATGTACCCTGAGCAGGAATCAAACTGATGACCTTTCGATTCACGGTCCGATGCTCAACCAACTAAGCCATGCTGGCCAGGGCTATATTTTCTTTATTTATGGAAATTTTATTCATTTTTTTCTAATATATTTGTTCTTCAAAAAATACAGTTTCTTATTTTCTTATGTTTCAATTCTTTCTTTTATATTCTCCATAGTCAGCCCAATGTCATTTTAAGAAGTTTCTGTTCTATTTTTCAGTTTCACTTTCATTCCCCAAATTGGGAATTTTTAAAAAAAATAATTCAATTAATTTAAAAAGCTTGCTTGGGTCATATTTTATCTGTTATTTACTTATTTATTTATTTTTAGTGGAAAGGTTTTCAATATTCTCTTTATCATTTTTTAATAATATTAAAACAAAAATTCTTACCTGAATTAAAGCTGTATCTATGGATGAGTCCATAGCTTTTACACTCCCTACTATGTAGTTCCTGAAGTAAGAAGTCATCTGGAATAGGAAAATTGTTATTTTCTTGCTGCTGTTCAGTAAACACCAGATGAAAACAATTCTCACATACCTTAAATAGGCTCTATTCCTACTGCTTGGAGTGGACCCTATAAATAAATCATCCCGTCCCAGGATACGAAAGCCATCATTCTGTACATTGAAAGTTTTCATTCTTATTTACCCCCCCAAAAAAATGAAAGAAAACATGGATTTTTCTTTTTTAACTAAGGAAAATTTTATTTAAACTGTGCAATCAATCAGTATTTAGACAGCAGTTTCATAAACATTTTGGCATTTAAATTTTTATTCATTTTTGGCATGACCTGTGGGATAGTATATAAACTACCCTTGGGAGAGGGAAAATACTAGGCAATATTTACTATGATGCTAGAAAAACAAAACAAACCCACATTATTACACAAAATATGTTTTAAGAAGACATTAAAAAGGTACATTCAAAATCAAGGCAAACATGAGCTTTCTTCCTGCAATGGAGTTCACAGAGCTGATCCCCTGAGTCAAGCATAAAGTTAAAATAACTCAGCCCTAGAGTCCATTAGCAAGTCTGCCAATGCTGCCTTTACAAGAATATTGTCTATAGAGTGATAGGATCCAGAACACCCAGAATATGAAATAATATAACTGACTCCCACTTTCATTTAATTCACATCTTTGAAAAAAATAGAAAAAAATCACACATACACAGACATGAAATTTTGTCCAGTAACAGCAACAAAGAGACAAACTTAACATACGTCCTCTACTCTACTGATAGGCTAAGGCAATGTGTGTGTATTCAGGCTTTACAAATTTACTGTAACAGGCTCGAGCTGCTAATCATCAGTAATCATTTTCATTTCCAAATGAAACAGAAATACAGAATGCTGTAATAGGAATAAGAATGTTTTAGGTAAAAATCTTAAATATTTTTGTTGTTTTTTAAAGACAGTTCCATAGAAAAATAAATTTCTGTAACATATTTTTAAAGATGAAGTTTCTGAGTTAGGACTGTGTCTAATACCATTACAAGATATAAATGAGTAAATCTTGCAAAGGTGTTCAGAATCTCATGAATTGAGTGATATTGGGGAAAATAGCGATACTGGATGATGTAAGAAAAAGGAAAAATATTTTCTCTCTTTAAAAAAAAAACATTATATCATTCCTCTCAATATGCCTTAAAGGTAGACTTGAATCACTAAGAATAGGTGACAGGAAGTAATTACCCTATATAAAAATTATTCTAAATAGTTTAAAGAAATGTTAAAATACTTCATAATCTTTAAAAAGTGATCTGTTAAAAAAGAATCCTAAAAATTCACTTTCTCCTCACCCATTTACCCCTCTGGGAGTATCTAACTCTCTCCTTAAATCTTTAAAAGCCAAGATATTTAAAAGATGAAAGCTTTAACTTGGTGTAAGATGATTTCATGTTCAGTACTTTCAAAAGTACTGTAAATTCCCATTTCCCCTTATAGATTTACCTATACTACAGATGAATATTTAAATCTCATTCTATGTCTTTTACCAGCCACTTTCTTTACTTATTAATTTGAGAGAGAGAGAATGAAAGAGAGAAGAAGGAAGGGAAAGAGGAAGAAAGAGAAACAGGGAGGGAGAGAAAGAGAAACATTGATCTGTTATTCCACTTATTTATGCATTCATTGGTTGCTTCCTGTATATGCCGACCAGGGATGGAATATACAGCCTTGGAGTATCAGGACAATGATCTAACTGAGCTATCTGAGCAGAGCCTGACAACTTTCTTCTACTACTTTTTTTGGTGGTTATACAGGAAATGCAAACATTTTTAATTTTAGCACAGGCAAACATAATTGGAAAGGCTGACTTGTAGAGAAAAAAAATCACTTATGTTTCACAGCCTCACAGAAATGACTTTTACATTATAATTATTTACACTTAAGTGTTCTTTTTAAGTTTTCAAAGGTACTATTGATTCATTCCGCATAACAAATTATCCTCATTTCATGACTAGGGAAGGAACAAAAAAAGGTTAAAAACTTTCCTACCAAACAAGTCTCAAAATTGTCAGTAACTAGAATTTAGGTGCTCCGATGACCTACCATGTACTTTTTCTACTATATGATTGTCCCTCAACTTTGCTCCCCTCCTAAGTTAGTGTGAATAATTAATTATGTTGCATTCATACATAAACTATTGACTCTTCAAATCTAGCAAGGAAGGATGACTAGTTATATAAATTAATAGATTCCTATTTATTAGGCTTTTTCTAATAAATAAATTCCTATTTGGATATGGGAGCTACAGGAAAATTACAAGATTCTCAACATGTAGTCTAATAAGGACATGCTTGAATAGATAAGGAGGGCAGAAACCATCCCAACCTTATTTCTCATGCAACTCTAGGCACAGCATCAGTTCTCAGACACCATTTTGACTAAGAGAAATTGAGGGTTTTAAAGGAAGAAAGAGGGAAGTTATGAGATGACAATGGTGAGTGACAGCTCAGCCTCCTAAATTCTTTCTGTGAATAAACAGATGTAACTAAGACAGACTTCTGTCAACTGGCTGGATATTACCATGTGGACAGGTTGCTCTGATACAGTGGAAGGCACGATGAGCTAGGTAATTAAATACGATTTCTTAGATGAGAAAATGCATCATAGTAGAAACCCAATAGACTTGGGCACTGGACCAACTTGAGTTTGTATCTTAGTTAAGCCACTTACAAGCTGTGATCTTTGGCAAGGTAGCCATTTGAAAGCCTCATTTTCCTGATTTCCATAATGGGATAATATTTACTTTGCAGAAGGTATCAATAGCAGTTTAGAAGGATGGAGCACATGCTTGGCATGTCGAATATGCTCAGGAATGGCATTATCCCCTTCTAGAAACTGGAGTTAGAAGCAGCTGAAAAATGACTAGCATTCTCATCCGTACTCAGAATATTATCATGGTCATTACTCTGTGATGGAGATAGCTTTATCTCTTTTGTTGAAGGAATGCTGAAAATTAGGTAGAATTAGAGACTATGCTTCAAAATGAAAAGACTTGAACTTGAAATCATCCAGGCATTAGAATAAATTAGAGCTGTGGAATCTAAAACCTAGGAAAAGGGACAATTGGAATCAAAGAAGCAGCATGACAAAAAAGCTGTAATTTCTTAGGAGTTATTCATGTTACAAGTGAAGGCACTTGCTGAAACTGATGGAAAACTGAGGGGTGACCCAAATGAAGACCAAATAGTCAGTAGCTGCTGAAACTGAAGAAATAAACCTAATTTAAAAGGGAGAAAGGTTGCCTGTTGCAAATATGCTTTTAAAAGAAAATGAAGAATGAACTCGAGCATGGTCCTGTTCACCTACTCTGAATCCCTCTGAAAGCCCCTAGAAAAAGAAAAGGAAAAAGTTCAACTACAAGAACAGTTTTCAAAATTTCTCATGAAATTTCATAAAGTTAAAGCCAAGTATTTCGGAAACTTTCTGTTAAACACACAGAACTGAGGTGTTACTTTATGAAGCATATATTTCAAAAGTTTAAGCTGAATTGTGTTTGCAAGTGATTTAGAGAGAAAGTTTAACATCTACATTTGATAGGTCACAAGCCAAAGTTTTCAAAGTTCTGAAATTCTGAAGATGCCCAAGGGACACATGACTGTAGACTTCTAATCTCTGTAATGCCATAGACATTTTATGGGGATCAGAATTCTATAGCAATAATGTATCTGTGGTAGGGAAAATAATGGCTACCTACATGGCTACCATGTTCAAATCCCTGGACTCTGAATATGTTACCATACACGGCAAAAGAGACTTTGAGGATGTGATGAAATTAAGGATTTTGAGATGGAGAGATCACCCTGGATTATCCAGGTGGATTCAATCCAATTATGTGAGTCCTTAAAATTGAAGAACCTTTCATGGCTGGGGTCAGAAAAGAGGTATGTTAATGGAAGCAGGATCAAAGAGATGCTACACTGCTGGCTTTGAGGATGGAGGGAGGGGCCCTTGATTTCGTCCCAGCGAGACCTGTGTCAGACTGTAGACTTAGAGAACTGGAAGACAGCCCTGCTGGGTCACTCAGTTGGTCAGAACGTCATCTGGAAACGCCAAGGTTGAGGGTTTGATCTCAGGTCAGGGCACATACAAGGAGCAGCCACTGAATGCATAAATAAGTAGAACAACAAATCAATGCCTCGCTGCCTCTCTCTCTCTTTCGCTCTCTACCCCACCTGCCTCTCGCTCTAAAAACAATTAAAAAAAATAGAGAACTGGAAGATAATAAATATGTGTCATTTTAAGGCTACTAAGTTTGTAGTAATTTATTACAGCAACAACAATAATATAATATAGTATCTGTCAGGTAAAAATGCAAGACTGTCATGCTAAACAACTTCAATGGCCTGAGAAGAGTAAAGCCTGCAAACATACGAATTGCATTAACCTGTGATCTTATATCCTGAGCATAAACCAATTAAATGCGGAATTCTATGTATATGTTTTAAACATCAATAAAATTCACAGACAACTGGTTGTGTATGGTGCTCTCCAGAACCCTCTACTCTGTGCTCACAGCCGGTAAAAATTATTTTGACTATTAATTAAATCAAAGAAACTTGACCAGAGATTCATGGCAAACTGTCAGAAACAGTCTACAAATACATGTTTAGACTTAGAAAGATCATGACTCTTTCAATATAGTTGGAACTCTGATTTTACATTCAGTATTCAAAATTTACATTCAATGAAAATAAACATATATGTAAATCACTACAGACACTGCTGAAGTGGAGCCATATCTGGATATTCTTGCATTTAAAAAAAAAAAGCTTTTCATTCTACTTTTTTTGTGACACTCTAAATTGTTTCCAAAGGTGTCTTCAAATGAACTTGAACAATGGTCCTGAGTCATCAACGTGAGCAAGTTTCTGGCATAAGTCCTTAACAAAGCCAAGACAGGTGAATGCAAATCACTGCGAATGGAAATCACTGTCATTGTTCCCAATGTTGACACTGCTCTTGTTTGAAGCAAAGGCAAATAAAAGACATTTCACTGAAGATCTAATTTCCCTGGTGTGCCAAAGCTGATTTTTTAAAGCCACTTAGTGGATAAAACTGTATCCTTATATTTAGGCTAATCAAAATATAAAACTTCAGATTTCATAAAAAAGATTTTTGTTTCACCCAAGGTTCCACTAAAATTTCAAATACCGGGTTCTCTTGATGTAATTAAAATATTTCAATTTATGGACAACTTTAAAGAGCACATCTATCAAAGTATATTCTACTCACACAGTGATGTGATTTGTTTGCCTGTTATATTCCAGTGTTCTCCAAAGATGAGAACATCCCTACTGTTCAAGGGAATGCCTTAAGCCTTCTGAACTAACGAGGCAATGCTTTAAGCAGGAGGAAGACTGCACAGACTAGTTCAGGGACTACCACCATAATGTCTGCAATGGAAAAGCCTGCTGATATTTCTGTTGACATCTCATACTTAAGGTGCTTAGGAAAAGATCACATCATTTGGCAAAAACATCCTGTGGCTGAATCAGCAGATTTAATAGAAAGTCCCTATGTATGTTATTTGTACACAGTCTGGGTTCTGGAGAGACACGTTTGTTTGACAAAACAACAAGAAACAACAATTTAATGTACAACTAAGTTTGCCTATATGCGGAGGTAACCTTAAATATCTTTGGTTTCTTTAATTTGCTGATAAAAAGTACTTGAATAAAAACACTGATAAATACCAATATAATTGTATTGCTTTTAATTATGTAAACTTAGCCCTTTGATATATTTTGCTACTAAAGCTAACCCTATCAGCCTCTAAATAAATTTATTTCAAATCTGCTCATCTTCACTTACTTACAAGCTAATCTATATATTTTAATGGTCTTTGGTATGAAAATACTGATGAGCAGTATCTTGTAATATTTGGCATAAAAATGACATGCATGTATCAGTACTTACAGCAAATAAATCTTTGGAAAAGAAAATAGTTACCATTTGCATATTAGCCCCTTTGGAGTGAAACACCATGAAGTAACACCATTATGAGAGAGAAATGAGAACCTTCACATTTTAGTTACAATTTTATATTTAAGGCTTCAGAGAAGCTAGCTCTGGCCAAGTGAAAAGAAGTCTTTGTAGTACACTAAACACCTTATTTGATGAGACCAAAATATTTATCTTTGGTGAAAAGACTTTTTTTCTCTCCAACAAGTAGTTTCAACAATTTAAAAATACTTTAATACTGTTTAGTTGAAGATTTACTTGCTGAAGAAAAAAAATTACACTTGAAATTCTTTGGAACTTTCTACTGGTAAAGAACTTATTTTAAATGCTCTGGTAACAATAAGGTAGTTGATATGGGTAATAAAATTACTAGTCTATTTAACTACAGCAATCAATATAAACCCTATTATTTTGGGTCCTATTACTTTGAGTTAGTAACTACTTGTGTAAGTTTCATTACCTATAGATGTTTCTAGTTAATTCAATTGGGGGAAATTATAGTCAAATTTTTACTTTCTACTGCAAATTCTTTGGTAACATGATTATTATGAAAAAATCTGTATAGAAACAAAAGGTGAAAAAGAAAGAAACGCACTGGTAAATAATTAGCAAATAGTTATAGCCTAAAGGTCTACAATAACTATGGGCCTATTCATCAAAAACCAACCAAACAAAACACTTTTCTCAAGGACTTCAGATCATCTCTCTAGGCTTTCAAAATGATTTTAATTCACACAGTCCTACACACATTTTCCATAACTGTGATGGATGATGTTTCAGATGTAGGTTTTTTTGGCCTTTTAATGAAAGTTTAAAAAATAAAATGAACTCCGTACTCCTTAATTTTAGATACTGAGAAAAGTAGGGCCCGCATACTTCTACTTACGAACCAAAAAACGCCGTACCCTGTCACTTTGCCCATGCTTCCATGAGGCAGCTTAAAAGCAATAAAATGTTCCCTGAGTACAGGAAAAAAAATAACACTAGAATAATTTTAAAAGGAGGTAGTATAAAACAGGAGCTATAAAGGCAGAAGCAGCATTTTTCCTTGCCTCAGACTGTTCACCTAAAGCTCTGCTTTTTCAAATTTTTTTGTCATGAAGCCCATACTTCGATAGCTAAATGGTGACTCTGAATTTAGTTCATATGTGGCTGCTGGCACTTAATGTTGGTCTGCTTCTGAACACATCCAGTTTGGCACTAGACTACAGATTTAAAAAAACAATTAAAAAATGTGTCATCAGACATTGGGATAGAAGATGCTAGAGGTAGGACTATTACCCAGTAATATTCTTTTGATTTTAAGAACACCATTTAACATAATCCCCCCTCTATAAGCCAAAGGTTTGAAGGGGAAACATTACGATTCCTTCTAAAGTGAGGCTCAGAAGTCATTTCCAGATAATTTGAAAAAATACGTTTTAAAGGATATGGGGCCCCCCTCTCCACACCATGTATTTTGATTCTGTGTCCTCTCCCACTGCTGGGCACCTAGTAGGTAACTGTCTCATGACTGAGAAGGCCTGTTCTATAGGTCTGAGTAAACAGTTTGCTGATTTCAAACCAGCAAGAGGATTAACTCACTCCTGGAGTTAGCATTCCTCATTCACAGCATTGACTCTGAAGGAAGATTAAATAAAAGTACCAAATTCTCTTAAGAAGTCACGAAAATGCAAGTAAAATGGTAGAGCTCTGAATACTAATCCCTAAACAAAACCTGCAGGATAACAAACCAAAACAGTTTGATAAAATATTGTACATCAAAATAGTTACTGATAATCCAAGACAGTCTTAAGGCAACTTTCTGTACTCTTGTCCTGAACAACTTCATGAATATTAAAAAGATATAAGGCAAAGAATTTCATAATATATAATGGAAGGCACTGTTACCATGCTAACCTCAGGTTCATTTTACTGTCTACCATTGCATTTATTTCATTGTTAGTATTTCATGAAATTCCTTTACCCTTTTAAGCCAAGCAGGTATTTTTTTAAAAAACAAAAACCTTAACCCATTCTCTTCAAAAATCTGTTTTCTGCATGGAGTTTTGCTACTAACTCTGGAAATTGAGGATGCTTTGCAAACTAGACAGTGCAGCCTTTGGCCAACTGTCAGGCAAAGAGGAAGACAGAAAAGGCACAGCTCTAGGCAGGCTAGGTTTGGGATACAGCAGACAAAGCATTCAGACTCTAATGCTCAAAACATAAAGGCCCTTGAAGCAATAGTATTCTCTCTATGCTACCAAATAGTTCTTTTCTCAAGAGAAACTTTTTTTCTGTCTTGGTCATTCACTAAAATGCACAGTCCCACTTTTCCTCTTCTTAGTGGTTTGACAGTCCTCACAGTGAGAGGTGTTAAATATATAAATCATGCAGAATCATAGATTTTTTTAAAAATCAGAGCTTCAGATAAACACTCTTACTCATCTACCTATATGACTCCTTTGATCACACACATTACACATAGAGCAATGAAAACAAAATACTACTAGGAAGTATCATTGGTTATGTAGCTGAGAACTATCACAACAAACGAGGTAACAAAGTTGTCTTCTAAGTTTGCCATTTGGCAAACTGAGGTAGATAGTTAGCAAAGGGGCTTTCAAAAGTCTTCCCTTTGCTCCAGTGATATATTTTTATAATCCAGTCAAATATCTCGACTGTCTTTTCACATTGCTGACAATGAAACATTCAAAATATGCAAGTTTAAAAATAAAAGAAAACACATTCAAAAAAGCTGAAATACCCAGTAAGACATCAAGATTTTCACAAAAGGCTTTGGCTCCCTGTTCATTGTCCTTCGAACAGAATTAAAGGTAAGAATACCTGAACATGACTGTCTATACTGGAAAATCATTTTTATCAAAGCTTAGCATGGCAGATGGTGGCTGCAAAACCGAAGAGGAAGTTTGCTCAGCATCTGATGGCACTGCAGGGTCTTGACACTTCCTCTTCAAGGGATCTCCACCTGAATCACTGCCAGGGAAGGAACTGGAAGTCAGGGGTGTGGTACTTATAACCGAAGACAGGTGTATCTCATCATTGGACTCATGGGAGAACCTTCCAGAATCCCCGGTCTCGTGGCTGCCTTCACTATTGGCTGAATGCTCAGTATCAGCTGCAACACCAAAGGGTCTTGGGAAGCTGGCTGTCTGACCTGGGGAGCTGGGGGAGTCTTCATCACTAATTAGCACAGTCGTGCCTGGTTGGTAAAAGCAGACCGATTGAGTAAATCTTCTTTGAGGCTAGGCAAAAATACATAAAACATCATGAGTGATGACAGAATGCTTCTGAAAAATAATCAATCTGGCTTTACATATTCTGAGATAGCAAACTGTCCAAGTACACGGGTGAGGAAAGGCCATCATCATAAAGGGACTGCCTAGGTCAGCGGTTCCCTGCCGAGGACCAGGAGCACATCAGAATTACTGGGGTAAGTGAGGTATCAAAGGCGTCTTCAGTGGTTTAGATGCATGCTCCTGCCCCATTCCTTTCTCCATTGCCCACCACTCCCCACTGAAAAACCCAGTTCTAATTACTATTCCAATTGTCACTTCAGTGATTTCTCCCCATGGCTTTCCATAGGGTCCTGCCCCAAATTAATAAAATAACATCCAGAAAGAACATGAAAACTAAAGTATCTATTTACATTTCCCTCTCTTTTTAATTACCATTTCATATACCATGGGTTGCCAAAGATTTTTGTCATGTAGGATTACCTGCTCAACTTTCACCTTCTTAGAATCTTGGAAAAAATGCCATTTTTTCTTGGAATTGTTTTTAATCACAGGACCATAGCTATTAATTATCAGGTCAGTTCCTCCCTGGAGAAAGAAGAGGGGAAAATGTAAATATTATGTATTTCAGTTTATCACAAGTAGTGCAAAAAATGTTTAAATGGTAAGATAAAAGAAAATGATCACATTATTACTATTTCTTCTTTTACCCAAACTGCATACAACAAATTCAGGGTAGTTGTTAGTAATCAAAAAGATGTAATAAGTTTATCCTTAAGAGAGGTATATATCCTAAATAAAGTGTCTAGGGTGAAGTATAACGATTCCAAAACTTGTTTGCAAATCATACAACAAATAAGAATATATAGAAATATAGAAACATGAAAGATACTGACAATTATTTGTGCATTCATTACTCTTTTAATCTTTCCATATGTTTGAAAAATTTTAGGACACTTGAGAAAAAAATGGCCCCACATATGGCAATAGATGGGGGATCAACTCCCAAGCTAATCCAAGAGAATGGAGGTATCTGTCCTTCAAACTGACTTCTTGGCTTCGCTCCAGGCCTCCTCTTGGCTCTGCCTCCCTTCACATTGGATTCTGCTATTTCTCTATGTCTGCCACCCTCCTCTGCTTCTCTGTATTCCTTTCTCATATCCAGTTCCAAGTTAGTAATAACAGAACTACAGTGTATTTTAGTTCTTTTTATGCCTATTTGAAAGGTTTAGGTTCTAATGTTGTAGATTAATTTGAAATAACTTTAATGGCTTGCATTTATCTAGCAAATAAAAGCTAAATTAAGTTGTAAACAAAAAAGACAACGGCCCTGACTGGTGTGGCTCACTGAGTTAGGGGTTCCGGTTTGATTCCCAGTCAGGGCACATGCCTGGGTTGTGGGCAAGGTCCCTAGTTGAGGGCATGTGAGAGACAAGTGACTGATGTTTCTCTCACACATTGATGTTTCTCTCCCTCTCTGTCTCCCTCCCTTCCCCTCTTTCTAAAAAATAAATAAAGTCTTAACAAAAAAAGACAACAGGAGTATCAAAAATCAATTCATTATTATTTACCCATTATGTAGATAGTATATAGTAGGGGTGTCAAACTATTTCACTGGGGGCCACATCAGCCTCGTGGTTACCTTCAAAAGGTTGAATGTAATTCAACTCCTTAACAGTTAAGGAGTAGTTACATTTATACAGTCCAAAAATTATTTCTGCCCTTTGAAGGCAGCTGCAAGGCTGATGTGGCCTCTGGTGAAAATGAGTTTGACACCCCTGGTATATGGCATTGTGCTAGATACAGGTAGATTGCATCTGTTAAATATAATTGTATAAAATTCAATATTAACCCTGGCTGGTGAGGCTCAGTAGACTGAGCACCAGCTTGCTAACCAAAGGGTTGCTGGTTCCATTCCTGGTCCCCAGTGAGGGGCACATGAGAGGCAACTACACACTGATGTTTCTCTCCCTCTCTCTCTCCATCCCTTCCCCTCTCTCTAAAAAATAAATAAATATCTTAAAAATTCAATATAAAAATCTCCTGATATTTTGATATATTTTTATTATACTAAATTTTAAAGAAGGGTTGAGGAAAAATAACGTAGCATAATTTGGCAAACTTTTTTCTGTAAGGGTCACATAATAAATATTGTGGGCTTTGCAGGCTATATATGGCTTCTGTTCATTTTCTTCATCTTTTTTTTCAAACTATCTTTTAAAATAAATGTCAAAAACATTTTTAGCTCAGGTGATGGCCATACAGAAACTGGCTCATTGGCTGGCCTAGGCTTGGCGGTAGTTTACTGACACCTGGTTGATAGCACATTGGTTATGAGAGCTATTATAATAATGTATACTATCTAATGTTGCAATGTGGCTAAAAATAATTTTCAGTTGGTGTTCATAGTGCTTATCACTGTACTATTATTACAGATAGTGGAAGGAACATGAAGTAACATCCCCCAATGACATTCTTATTTAACTATATCCAACTTCCTCTAGCAATGAAGACATCTAGCAAGAGCCTCCACAGTTTTAAAGATGTCATCCATACCTAGAGTGTTCTGATGGTCAATTCAGTTAAAAAAAAAAAATCAACCAAACTAAGTATACAATGAATGAGAAAAAAATTGTCCATCCAGTAAATATAGAGCAACTCAATTTATCATAAATGCATACTAATAACCCTGGTATCCTCATTTAAGACAGCATAGCTCCATATAATCCCATCTAATTGAATTTATGCTACTCTTTTTTTCTATATCTTTCATCTTTTTAAAATTAATTTTATTTGATTATTTTTAGAGAGATGGGAAGGGAGAGAAAAAGAGAGGAAGAGAAACATCACTGTGTAAGAGATACATTGACCAGTTGACTCTCGCACACACCCCCCAACTGGGGACCAGGCCTGCAACCCAGGCATGTGCCATGACTGGGAACTGAACCAGCAACCCTTCGGTTTGTAGGCTGATGCTCAATCCACTGAGCCATATCACCCAGGGATATCTTTTTCATATTTTATTCTTTTATATGTCCCTATCTTCTCCCCAAATTATTTTATGTAAGGAAGAATCTGAGTAAAACTGTTTCACATTTCATTAAGTAGAGTATGGACATAATACATTCAACATGTTTTCCTGTAAGCAGATTTTACACATATATGGAAGATGAATGGAGGGAAGGATTATGAAGCAAACTGGTCTTGTGGCTTGGAGTACCTTTGCATCAATGAAGCTGTTGGGCATCATCATTGGCATTAAGGAGTCTTCACTTTCTACCGCCTCTTCCAGGTTCTTTCCTACTTCATGTCCACTGGTTAGGGAGGCACTGGTACGAGATAATGGCTGGGTTCCATTCTGTGCCATCTTGGAAGAAGATGATTTCCTAAAATATTGAAAGAAAAGGAAATCTAGTTTCATTGTAGATATAGGCAAATGTACCAAATTTGGCTTATAATCACAACTTTGCATACAATAAAGTTATTTAATGTTTGCTTCTCACTTACGTTTAGAACTAAGTTTAGATTTTAACTCCAACTCACTGCTGAAAATGTGTATGATTTAAGGAAGCTTTTTTTTCTGGCCCGATACCTGCTTACATATACTTTTTATAAACCCTTATTAAAAACTTTAACATTTACAAACTACTATTTTTATTATTGTTGATTATTTATAGTTTATGCATAAATTATAATTTTTAATTTACATGTTCTCCTTCAGATTGTCACCACTACTGTCACATTTCACTTGTCAATTAATGATGGCAAATTTACAGCAGCACTTCTGCAAGATTTAGGCATCACTAAAACACTGTGCATAAAGACTTTATAGAAGAGTTCTTAAAGTGAGAAACTTGGACAGTAAAATTACGCCAGTTCAATATACAAAAAGATGTTAGCACTAATTCTTCTTCATTAACATAATAACTTTTCTTAGTCAAGTACCAAACACATATATAAACTCTTAACAACCTAGGCAAATGGATGGAGTCAAGTGACACATATTACCTAAAAATACGTTTTTGACTTTGTTTTTCTTTTTCATTTACAAAAGAAACTGAAGAAAATAAATTAAAACAGAAGTCAAAATATATAGAAAGTTAGAAACAGACAAGTTCACTAAATGCTGAGAATTTAGCAGAAGTCAAACTACAGATACAATTGCCTGACTGAGTTCACAGAGAATCAATCCCCAGTTATTACTTTGTTTTAATCCATGTCTGGAGATATCCAACCATATGGTCCGTGGTGACATGGTGGGGAGAGGGGCTCTCAGTGACTCAGGCATTGCAGGCTATTTAAATGTGAAAATATTCCAGTTAGGAATCCTCTAAATTAGCAGATAAATCAGATATATAAGTGTGTCATTTTTCTAAACTGAAGATTACTTTGTGTTTCTCAAGATACTAAGGAAATGAAGAAACTAGGTCTTTTATTTAGGAATATTTTATTGGCACAGTAAATTTTTCAAATGGCAAGAAAGTAATCTTCCAAAGTGAGTGTATCTCTATAGCTATGAGAACTCAAGTAATAATACATTTATTTTAAAATGGAAAATCCCAATTACTCTAAACGGTGCTTGGTTTCAATTTGCTTCTTGTGGTTAATGTAAGTTAAATGGTTTTTAACCACTAAACATCTGTAGCAATGGAAACACACCTGGCTTTACTTCGGTATATCAAGATGAGAACACAGATGAGGATGCAGGTCAAGGCTATGCCAACACCTACAGCGATGCCAGTCATTGATTTTTGGTCCAGATGGTAATATCCTGAATAAGCTAGAAGGGGAAACACATTTACTCAGAATGAATAAAAATATGCATGATTCCATTTATAATTTTCTGAAAGATAATGGCTTTTCTATACTTTTCCTTACTCTCATAGGAAAACTTTTGACACTGTGTCTAAGCAGAAAAGACACATTACACTTTCATCAGTGATCTCAGAAAGGTCAGTTTATCTTCTCATAGTGAGGATTCTAAATATGAGTTCTAGATACTGTACTATTATATCAAAGATGAACACTGGTTTAAAACTTATAATGCTAAAGGGCACAAGGCACAGTTGTTCCCTGATGGGCCAAAGGATAGCTTTCATGTCATATTACCTTAGAGCAGAGCTGTATTAGATTAGTTTTCCATTGAACATAATGCCATTTACTTGGCAGTGCTTCTAAATTCTAATGTACGTATGCTTTACTAGACGATATGTTAAAATGCAGATTCTGATTCCTTAGTTCTGGAGTGGTGGCCATGATTCTGTGTGTTTTATAAGCTCCTGGGTGACACTCACACTGCTGGTCCCCATACACTTTGAGTAACAAGGTCTTTGAGGTGTGATATGAGCCTTACTCTCTCTTTCCACTGATGATAGGGCAACTACTGTGGCTGCCTGCTTCCTGTGTTTAAATCTGACTGCCCTGTCCTTTCTTTTTTCTTCTCTCTCTCTCCCCTTCCCTGGGTGTGTGTTTCTTTCTCGTTCATATTCTCTCCCTCTCTCTCTCAGTCACATACACACACACCACTAACTAACTATCCTTTGAGGAGCCATGAGCCTTTAATTCTGTCCTTAGTTCAGCTGGCATTTCCTCCATTTAAAGCTGCCCCCCCCGCCCCCAAAACACACACACACACACACACACACATAGATGCTTACTCCCCCAGAGGGGAGGAAAGGGAGGTGTCTAACTCTGTACCACAGTGGGCCTGGTTTCTCTCCAAACAGGACAGCTGCCCCTAGTGGAGTGAGGGTAGCTCTTTAAACATATTTTTCCCAGTTGCTTTTCTTGAGAGAAACAAGATTCTCTCTGGAAAGGCTACTTTTCTGTAGTGAAATCTCTTAATGAAAACATACTCTTCTGAGCTTGAACACCATAGCCCCCACTGCTGTTTATTTCCATGAAACTTCCCAGGGAGCCTACTCCTATAGTTCCAGGTGGTGTGGCTCATCTGTCTCCCTGGTTGAACAGCTGGGAAGAAAAATAACTGGGACACAGTGGTCTGAGAACTGCAGTTAATTCTGAGGTAGGTTTGTCTTCTTCTAGGAGCACAAAGAAGAACCAGGCAGCTCCACAGCATCAAAGGTTCACTGACAACAAATCAAAGAACTGAGTGCAGGTTTCAGGATATGGCCATTGCAGGAGTGGACATAAAGTGCAGGGAGCTGAAAAATTTGTTTGTACTTTCTTTCCTTAAGAAAAATCAGTGATTGTGACAGTATACGGACCTTTGCTATCTGCAGAATCTAAACGCTTGGGCCTCTGATTCGATTCAGAACTTTCCTTCGGAAGCACTGCCAGCTCTACAGAATTCGAAAAGGGTCCTTCTCCTACTTCATTGGATGCAGATATCTTGACAATGTAGACATTTCCTGCCACCAGGTTTTCCAACAAAGCCATGGTGATTGCCCCTATTAAAAAATGTATCAATGACAAATTAAGTATATGTTACCTTTTAGTCATTCTTTCAATCACACAATTATGGTGCTTTATTCTAAAAAATATTTTTCTGATTATAAAAATAATACATATTCTTATAGAATATTTTGGAAAAGTAAAGCTAAACATAAATACAATGAACAATTTCCCATTGTTAATATTTGGCACATATGTATGCATGTCTGCACCACACACATATGAGTACATATTTACTACATGCATGTTTCTATACTAGAGTTTTCACAGTTCCCCTACATAACTCTCGTAATTTTTGTCTTAGGAGTAGTTTTAAGAACAGCATGTCTTTTTGTTTTATTATATACAAGACCTGTCCAGAAAGTATCCAGCCATGTAATATGAACAATAGATACATTTATTGAGGATGATACAAGATACAAGATA
This sequence comes from Micronycteris hirsuta, assembly GCA_004026765.1. NCBI lineage: Eukaryota > Metazoa > Chordata > Mammalia > Chiroptera > Phyllostomidae > Micronycteris > Micronycteris hirsuta. Next base: position 13,343 of record PVJI01005302.1, on the reverse strand, counting down.
GTACATAGGACACGGATGCCTCAGTCCCCTTCAAAGTAGGCATCTTGGGACCTCACATAGTTCTTCCAATCACCATCAGCTGCTCCATCATATTTTCCTGAATCTTACTGATTCTGGTATCTCTTCTCTTTCAAAGGTGATTTTAGTTTTAGGAAAAGCCAGAAGTCACAGGACACCAAATCCTGGCTATAGCGGGGCTGAGTTACCTGGGTGAGTTGATGTTTTGCCAAAATACTAAGCATGAGACATGATGCATGAGTGGGTACATTGTAATGATGAAGCTGCCAATCACCAGGTGCCCATAGCTGTGGCCTTCTGAATCATCCAAATAGTTCCCACAGAAGAATGTTCAAGCTTAATGCAAAATCTGATGCAGACTTGCTGTTCTACTCAGTCATTTTGAATGTGATGGCTACATAGTACATATGCTTACTCAATGGTTTCTACCACCCCCACTGACTAGTACAGTGAAGTCATCATTGTTCACACATGTGCATTCCAGTCCACTCTCCTTGGCTGCCAGGTTGCAGCGATGTTGTACAAACCATTCTCATTGTATTAACAATGGCTGGACTTTTTCTGGACAAACCTTGTGTGTGTGTGTGTGTGTGTGTGTGTGCGCGCGCGCGCGCACCCTCCCCACACCCACCTTTAAAATATATATAAATAAAATATGTATTTATAAAATGTTTTATATATTCATATGTATGTTTTATTCTTCACAGAGGGTGTGGATACAAACAGCATTAAAAACATTTCATTATGATGCCCGGCTGGTGTAGCTCAGTGGATTGAGTGTGGGCTGGGAACCAGAGGGTCCCGGTTCGATTCCCAGTCGGGGCACATGCCTGGGTTGCAAGCCAGGTCCCCAGTGGGGGCTATGTGAGAGGCAACCATACACTGCTCTTTCTCCCTCTCTTCTCCTCTCTCTAAAAATAAATAAATAAAATCTTTAAAAAAAAATTTCATTATGAAATAGTTCAAACATAGGTAGAGAGAGAATAGTATAATGAATCCAGATTTGACAATCATAATTAGATTTTAAAAATCCAATATAAGAGTCTTTTTCTTCTTTTGGAAATGTTTTAACTATTTATGGCAATAGCTGTAATAGGTGATCTTGACCTTCTTAAATTAGAAACAACACAATTAGGTTTTTTAAAATTTATTTTTATTTTTTTTTTAAAAACCAAGTCTTATTTTTTAAAAGATTTTATTTATTTATTTTTAGAGAGCAGGGAATGGAGGGAGAAAGAGGCAGAGAAACATCAATGTGTGGTTGCCTCTCACATGGCCCCCACTGGGGATTCAGCTCACAACCCAGGCATGTGCCCTGATTGGGAATTGAAACCTTTCGGTTTGCAGGCCAGTGCTCAATCCACTGAGCCACACCAGCCAGGGCATAAAATTAGTTTTGAAAGTATGAAAATATTTTCACCCTAATCATTATCTAAGATATCTTGAATGTAAACAAAAGAAAAGGCCAAAATTATGTAGAAACTTCAGAGTGCTGAAGACTTAAACCTCAGATTAACTATCAGAATTACCACCACAAATCTGCCTAGCATCTACTTCTCTCCAAAGGTAATCTTCATTTGAATTTATATATGACACTTAGTATCAAAAGATACTTTCTCTGTTGACATGACTGCTAAAAAGGATTTCTATTTGGGCACTGCCATTTCTTGAGGAGTCTTTATGCTCTTGTTCTGCCACTGTACTGAAGTATTTTTCTTACAAAAGGGTCTCTCACTCTAGGAATTAATCCTTATGTTAAGAAAGCAGATGTAATAGAAATTCTACCAGTAAGGTGTTCTATGACTGCATTTGTGTGTGGGTATTCACAGGGAACTTAGCTTTCCTATGGTGATTTCATCTTTTTCCTGACTCAGGGCATCCTTACAAGAGCATCAAAGAGTTTACAGTAACTTGTAGCAGTCACCTCTAGGCCAGAGCTGTCTATTCTGATGCACTTGTAAGAGTATATTTCATTATGCAAGTGAAATGCAGCGTGATCTTAGAGCTGAGGACATGATTCAGAGGCCACCTCTGCAGATCACATGGTGTGAGGCAGCTGAACCAAGTGGCAATGTGAGGAGCCAAAAACAGCTTGTTTTCATATTCTATGGTTTCAACTTGGCCTCAGGAGAGTGTCAGCTACTTGAGCACACAACTGTTAAATAAACAAACTGACCCCTATTTAGAATCAGGAAAAGCCTTTCCATTCTTACTGTGTTCTTAGGCAGGTGAATTAAAAAACAAAGATGTTATTGTGACATGTTACAATTAACTAGGAGGAAGAACATTTCAATAAATAAATTGAGCTTCCATTTTATCTTAGAATACTTTACATTTAATTTTTAAAAGTGCCAGGCAAAAACTAATCACTACCTGAAATTAAAAGTCTTTTCATTTAATTTAAATTTTACAATCGGATGAGCTGAGTGTGTTTACGTACACGCATGCTCCCCTGCCTTAGCCAAAAAAAAGGACACAGTAAGATTCTGGTTCCCCTATGAGCACACTCAAAGCAGTTCCCAAATATTAAAGTGAGCTGACTATCCCTATATTTGCTCAGCAGAATGTCTCAATGTTGGTATGATTATTTCAGTCTACTGCCTTTTATGTGTGTCTGAATCTTTAGCTAGACTAGGAGCTTCACAAACCAGACAGTGTAATAGGCTCAGGGTTGTATCAATGTTGATTAAATGGTGGCACACTACCAACTAAGTAATTTGTGACTTGGGGCATGTTACTGAATTTTACTTTCCTCAGGGGGGCAGTAATTCCCACCTCATGTAATTATTATAAAGACTAAACAAGCTACCACTGGCAAGTGTCTGACAGAAGTGTATATACTCAATGAAAGCAAGTCTTCCTTACCTCTGACCTCCCCTCCTCTTCCCTTTATAGAAGACAGAAAATTTCTTTCATATTTGAACAGTGTAATATGAATGAAAAGCTAGCATAATGCCTTGTGCAAGATAATTCTCAGTAAATGCTAACTGAACTTATATTAAAATATAGGCTATTTGTTACCAAAGGAGTGTTCATTTAAAATGGAAAAGCAAAGGGTAAGAAGCGCTCACTCCAGAACGAAGTCTCAAACTTTTCTTTCATCCACATTCTCTAAGTCTTTTTTTTTTTTCAGTTCCACAGTCTTTTTTCTACTTAAAAAATTTGGCCTGGCTGCTGTAGCTCAGTGGATTGAGCGCGGGCTGGGAACCAGAGGGTCCCGGTTCAATTCCCAGTCGGGGCACATGCCTGGGTTGCGGGCCGGGTCCCCGTGAGGGCCATGTGAGAGGAAACCATACATTGCTGTTTCTCTCCCTCTCTTTCTCCCTCCCTTCCCCTCTCTCTAAAAAAATAAATAAATAAAATCTTTAAAAAAAAATTTGTTTTCCATTACAGTTTACATTCAATAGTATTTGTATTACTTTAAGGAGTACAGCTCCGTTCCACAGTCTTAAATTCATCTACAGTGATGACTTCTATGTTATACCACTAGTCCCATGAGCTTAATCCTCCCACTTGTTCAACCTCTTTACTTATCTAAAAGGCATCTCAAATTTAACATGTTCAAAACCAAACCTTTGATTTCCCCCACCAATTTTGCTTTTCTTTTTTTACACATCAATCTGCAGCAAATGTAGTCGGCTGTTCTTTCAAATTATGTTTTAATCATTTCCCATTACCTTCCCCATTATCACCCCTTTCCAAATCCCTACTAATTCTCACACATACACTAAGTAGTGTTAAATAATTTCTAACTTCTACTCTTACCTCCTTATAATACATTTTTCAAGTGGTTGCCAGAGTAATCCTTTTAAATTGTAAATCTGATCAACAGTCTCCAATGTCTTCCTTCACTCTTTGAATAAAATCAGTGGTCCTCAGATTCTGCCCTGTAAGATCTGCCGTTGGTTACCGCGATTGTCACCCTTGTCCAACCCCCTTTGTTTCCCACTGCCTGCTCTTCCCTCCACTCTAGCTGTCCTTGCCTTCTTGTTGTTCCTTTAACATGCCAAACACACTTCTGTTTCAGGGCCTTTGCACTTCTCCCAGATATCCTCATGGCTCTGCTCCAATGTCATTTCTTCCAAAAGAACTTACCTTACTATCTCCATCACTTTGTCTTTTCCCCTTACTGTAGTTTTCTTTATGGCACTTATGATAATACCTGAATATTTTTATATTTGTGTGTTTCCTGAGATGTAAGCTCCAATGGGGTAGGAACACTGTTTTGTTCACTGAAGTATTGCCAATGTCTAGAAAAGAGCCTATCACATACTAATCATTCGGTAAGAATTCATTTGATCAATCATGTTCCTACTTTTAGTATTTCAATTTATTTGGCAAATGACGAGTTAAATGGATTCCCTCAGTAAAGGACTTTAATTTCCAATGTGAATCTTTAATAGGAGGGATAGTAATGTCATTTCTCAAATTTATTTAGTCATGAAGTTTTTTTTTCAAAAGGGGTATCTTTTCCATCTTGGGAAACTCATGCTATGAGGAACAGAGTTCAGGAACTGCTGTAGTAGAGCATAATTTCTGATACTGCATTTTAGATTTTAAAATAATTGAGTTTAGGCTGGTTTACTGTATTATCAGCAAGTGTAAAGGCTCTAATTTCTGATCCTCTAAATGACACACAAGCATACTTTCATATCACATTTCTGCTCAACCATTTTAGCATGTACAATTTTAGCCACAAATATCATATGGTCACCAGGAACATTTCAAAAATGTTTTAACCAATGAAAAAAATCTTATTCTACTTGGCAATAAATATATGAGTTTATTATATATAAACATATATAAACACAATATGTATAGAAGATTAATAGATACATAGGGAAGAAATATTAGTACTCTTCCTCTTTTTCCCCTTCATCTTTTTGTACACCTTTACCAAAACAAAATGTCTTTTTAAGTATGTACAAATGAAGAGCTAAGGGAAGTATGTGCTCATGTGATTAAAATTCTTTTTATTTTATTAAAGATTTTTTAAAAATGTATTATTATTGTTTTTTAGATTGAGAGGAAGGGAGGGCGAGAGAGAGGGAGCGAAACATTGATGTGCAAGAGAAACATCTATTGGCTGCCTTTTGCACACCCCCAACCGGGGACCTGACCCACAACCCAGGCATGTGGCCCTGACTGGGAATCGAACTAGTGACCTTTAGGCTCTCAACCCACTGAGCCTCACCAGCCAGGACTGAATGAAATTCTTTATTAATATTTATAAAATACCTCATTAAATCAGGCTAGTCACTTGGTCAAATGTATTGATAAACCATTTTGGAAATAATTAAGAATATTATGGTAGGCTGTAAAATTAATAGCCCCAAATAAATTCTACATCCACCATGCCACATGTGGACAGTCCTCTGCCACACTAACTGTGCACTTACCTACAAGATTTGCTTTGCCCAGTGGACATTAGCAAATGTGATGTGAGCAGAGGCTTGCAAAAGCTTTGTACGTGGGGATTACTCCCTCTTATCCTGATGTTAGAACTCTCTTTTGCTGTTTTTAAGCTACCCACACTCTGTTGAAATTGTGAGATAATTTACAGCCTCATGAGTGACCTGAGGAGAAACCAAAAGACCTGCCCAGCTGATCCCAATCCAAACTGCTGACTCACTGAAGTGTGAGAAGGTAGAGTGGTTTTTCAGTGTGGTTTGTTAGGTAGCAACAAATGATTGATACAAATATAAAATTGTATTGCTGGCAAGTACTTGTTACTTTCATGTCTCTTCAGTGACTAAGAAATCACTACTTAGTGGAGCTTCTGCTTAATGAAAAATATTATAGATATATGACTATGAAAACTCCAGCTAAAGTTACCATTTGTTGATTTTACAATTGCATAGAGTTTATTACACCGGCGTAGCACCTTTAAGTTTATTCTCTTAATTGAATAAATATTCCCCTTAAAAGGTTAAATGTATGTGGAGTGCCTAGTACTATAAACTGTTTAGAATATGTAGATGGCCAACAGATTTTCTTCTTGAAATCCTTCTTAAGCTTTTAATTGCTTGGCAAACTGTTCTTTTCTCAGCATGTGCATCTGAATGAAGAAAGTGCCAAAGTAATGAAGTTTTACAATTTATGTGATGGCCCATCTAAAAAGTGGCATATAAGACTTATTTATATGAAAGATTAAAAAATTTTAAAAGGATATAATGATAAGAACATGCAGTAAGAATGTTAAGAATTTTAGAATTCAATTTTCCTCAGCTAAAAAAAATTGTGTTAAAAAATTAAATTTAGTGTTTGTAAGCCCTAATAAGCCTTTCCCTGTACTAAGAGGTCAATTCATTTGCAAGTGGACCATTTTAGTAGCTGTACAAAGGTCTTCTCCCTTAAGCCAGGTCCTCTTCCAGTGTTTGCTTCTCCAGCACAAGCACACCACCACCAGAATCTCGTAATCACCTATAACAATCTTCCTTCCCTTACCTCTCTCCCTCCCTCCTTAAGCTATCAAGTTTTTCAAACATCCTCTCCTTTCCATTTCAAGCCTCACCACCCTAATCCAGGTTTATTATCTCTTTCCTGGACCATCACAACAGCTTCTCAGTCTCTTTGGATGACTCTTGCCACCCACTCTCCCTCAACCAAACCTCTTCTATTCACAACAGTCAGAATGATCGCTCTGAAATGCAAATCATATGTTCCTTCTTCAAGTATGTCAATGACTTTCCATTGCTCTCCGAATAAAACCAAAATCCTTAATAACTTGTAACTTCATAAATATAAATTCAAAACAAAGTCTAGATTCCTCTTTCCCTTTGTTTCCTTATCACTAGTAATCTTACTTTTCCTTCTCTTGGTAATTTGCAATCATATTTACCTTCTCGGTGTAGGACCTGCCACTCTCCTGCAATCCAGGCCTTCCTCGATGCATATAAGATAGTATAGCGTGTCACAACTGTCTCTGGGCCGTCGGGTGGTTTCCAAGAGACCAGAGCAGTGTCATCTTCTATCAGCGTCACTTTTACTCCAACGGGTGGGCCTGCTGGTGCTGTGCACACATGTAGAAGGAGATGGTATTAACAGGATAAATGGCCCTATACATGCAAATACCAGGCTAATAGAGTGACAGGCATGGAAAAGAGTTTGAAAAACTAGGAACCACTATAAGCACATCTGAAAAATTGCAGCTTTTACCAATTACTAGTGAAAACAGTAAAATACTTTCCTTCCTTTTCTGAAAGCTAATTTCATTTTTATAATGTTCAAAACATTTTAAAAATATAAAGGAGATAGCAGATTCCTAGATGTGGAATTAGTAAGTCAGAGGTTGAAAGCATTTTTAGGGTTCTTGACAGGTTTTGTCAAACTAATCCCTAAATAGCTCTATAATCCTACCAGTAGCACCTGCTCATTAGTGAATACTCGGTCTTTCCCTACTGACTATTGAATCTAAACTACATTTCTTACTAAAATGTGTAGAATATAGATTCAACCTGATCTAGAAAGCCACTGAAGAAATATTTCTGAGACCAGAAACATTCAGTTATTCTCCAAAAAAGTTATGGATCAGTGAGTTTAAAGGGCAGGCTTTACATCTGTGAAAAGTATTGAAGTCTTGGGATTTTAATTGATCCCATTTTTTAATATGAGCTAAAAGTGTGAAGAGCTGGTTTTGGGCATCATATAGCATGTGGAATACTGTTAAAACCATAGCAAAAAAGCTCTTGCTCACTGAAATAAATGTCCTTTGCTTTCTTTCAGCATAATTAAAATAGAAGCCCTCATATATCATCTAATCCTTCACCCTCATCCTAGAGAAAAGGAAAAGCAAGTTTTGGAGACAAAATATCTTAGCCAGAGTCACAGGTAAGCTATACGACTGGTGCTCAATTAGGTATCATATCTATGCACTGCACACAGCATCAAGCTACCATACATATAGACAGAGATTCTAATGTGGGCTCCTCACACACGCATTATTCATTTATTTACATTTAAAATTATTTCAGTGCAGCCTTGAATAGCACACATGATTTTAGCCCATTTGCTTGTGTAATAAGTACACTGAGAGGGGAAAATAAATTTAATAAAGGAAAAGAAATCTCAAATGTTAAAAAACAAAACAAATACATACACACCAACTGGTAGTGGCAACCAAGGTAGTATCCTCTTCAAAGTGACAAATATATTTTCTACACATTTAGATAAAACCCAAAAGAGAGCTGCCTTCTTTACCTTCTGGAAGTGTAGAATGGTAGACAACAGGGCTCCAGGGACTTGAAAGTTGATCCACATGCAATCGAACAGCAAATTCATATTTGGTGTTTGGTTCTAGACCTTGAACCAACATGTGGGTTTCTGATCTACAATGATAAGCAATGAAGCTTTAATGCTGTGAGCACACTGTTTCTCAAAGATTGTCAATATGTCCAAAAAATACAGGTAGGGAGGGCATATTAAAATTATTTTACACTAAAAGAGCAATCTAATTTGACTATTACATACTACATTTGGTATTATCCTATAAAAATATGCCTACAAATGTCCTAATACAAAGAAATTTCCTCTGAAATGTTGGAAGTCAAATTATGCTTTTAAATCATAGTGATGGGCATCTTTTTATCCATAACTTAGAAACAGAATAACCAGCTTTATTTTTTGATGCCAGAATGAAAATTATTTTTTTGTTTCTCTCTTTAAACATGCTTTTCTTTAGCCACATCAAAGTCAAAGTAGCTTCTTGCCCAATTTTGTTGCATGAGGTTGAGGAAACAAAAAATATCATTTACAAAAATTAAATGTCAAAAACTGCACTTTCAGAACTGAAAATGGTAAAGATGAAAAAAAAAACCCAGACATTTTATAAGCAAGGTAAGTCCTAAGACAAATGCTTACAGCTGAAGCTCAAGCTAGCCCAAGATGGTAAGAAGTATGAATGGGGAGGGGAGCAAAGGAAACAACCATTAACAGAAGCTACATACGTTTGAATATATAGAACCAAAGAAGCATTCTGCAGGCCGACAGGGTTACAGCGAATGGTGTAGTTAATTATTTGTGCAGTTGTGAACGCAGGCCTCCTCCAGTGCAGGAAGATGGAAGATGAGGTGTTAGCCTTCGCATAGAGATGGTGGGGCGGTGGTGGAGGAGGAACCATGCGATCACGAACAGCTATTGGAAAAGACAAGGTCGATTTACCACACAGCACAGCATTTATTGTAAAAAGTGGTAAGTGGTAAAATCATAACATCCCACCCAGTAAGCTGACTTTAGGTCTTTCTTCCTTGAGAAGCTTGTAGTAGTCTAGAGATATATTATTCAAACCTGAGCAATTCTTCCATGGGTTAGAATATAGGGACTAAAATATTATCGATACACAGATTGTAAAGCAGAAGCATAGAGAACTCAAACTACCAGCCAAAGGCTTTCAGAAAGCCAGCAGTGGGATTAGAACTAGACTGACACCCACTTTAGTAGCAATAAAGTCATACAGCTCTTAGTAGCAAAAAAACTGAACAGCAACGGGAAGGAAATAATTAGCCTCAAGCTTAGAGCAGATGAAAGAAAACTCAGCATATGTAGGTATTCAGGGTTATTTTCCAAGTTAAATTTCTTATGGTTTTTTGCAGGCAAAAGAAAAATAAGTTCTTATAATTAAATACATCTCACTTAAATATTTACCAAACATGTACTTATTCAAGAGACTATCTTAGGTACCATGGAGAATGTAAAGTAATCAAACCAATAAAGGGTTCCAAGCAGTAATGAGACTTAGATGTTGAGAAAGAGGAGAAACAGGAGTGTGAGCCATATGTAGTGAAAGGAGCTACCATAACTCTACTTACACACGCATCCTGGGGTGCTGACCGTCTGATCTGCCTGGTAACCATCTTCTATGTTATTGTAAGCCAGCAGCCTCACATGGTATTTTCTTCTGGGGTCTAAAAAGAAACCAACAGGTAATTAGACCCAGCCATCTAGACACAAACAAAGGTTCTACAGCCTTTCTAGATTTGGGGTTTAAACTCTTCCGAATAAATACCAGACCTAAGTAAAATAAAATTTCTCTCTCTCTGTCCTACACGATGACTCAGCAACTCACCTTAATATGACACTGCCATTGTGACTATCTACCAGTTTAATTTAAAGTCTTACATTTAACCTCACTTCAAACAATAACATTACTATAACCACTCTTTCTCCTCCTCAACTGAGAAAGATTCTTGCTTTTAAAATACTTGGGTTTATGTGATGAATCATTTCTAAGAATTTACACTATGTAGTTTTTGTTTAGTTACTTGAGAGTAGTTTATTAAAAGTATGAAAATCCAAGTCAGATGTTTCCCCCTTCAATGTTAAGGAGAATTACAATTGTCATCTTTTAGTACTGTACATTTGAAAATCTTTAGAACTGTCTACGGCCATACCACCCTGAACGCGCCCGATCTCGTCTGAAAATCTTTAGAACTGTGTGTTATTTATTTCTAAGTACACCCTTTCCCTAAACCTGTATTTTCAAGTTGAGAGCTAAATTCTGTAAGAAAGATAAGCTGGAGCTCCCTCTACTGGTATTCATTAACTAGCACAATCTGAAAACTAAAGTCTGTCCCATGCGTATAAAACAAAACAAGAAACAATCTCTAGCCTAAATGATTATAAAATTTAAATGATATATTTTAGTAAATATACAGGAAATTTAATGATACCAGTAAATTTAAGTGTAACCATTTATGATAACTATAGAGCGCTTGCTTATGGCAAAAAATGAATACTATTCAGAAATAATGTATTTCATTTTTCCCCAGCTTTACTGACATATAGTTGGTAAATAAAAGCTGATTTTTAAGGTGTACAACTTGATGTTTGATATACATATACATTGTGAAACAATCACTACAATCAAGCTAGTTAACATATCATCTAATATAGTTACCATTTTTTGTGTGTATGTGTGGTGGAAATGCTAAAGACCTACACTCTCAGCAAATTTCAAGTATATGATACGATATTTAGAATTATAGTCCCCATACCATACATTAAATCTCCAAAACTTATTCCTGCAGAGCTGATACTTTGTACCCTTTGGCCTCCTCATCCCATTTCCCCCACCTTCCAACCCCTGGCACCCATCCTTCTAACTCTATTTCTGTAAGTTCAACTGTATTAGATCCCCTATGTAAGTGAGATCATACAGTAATTGTCTTTCTGTTTTTGGATTATTTTATTTATTAGCATAATGTCCTCTGGGTTCATTAATGCTATGCAAAAGGCAAGAGTTCATTCTTTTTAAGGTTCAATGATATTCCTGCATGTGTGTGTGTCTGCCACATTTTCTTTATCTACTCACCAGTCGACAGATATTTAGATTGTTCCCCTGTCTTGTCTATTGTGAATAATGCTGCAGTGAACATGGGGGTGTATATATCACTTCCAGATACTGATTTTATGCCTTTTGGTATATAACCAGAAGTAGAAAAATAATAATCTGTAATAAATGTAGTCAAATGTAAAGTTTATGAAACTCTCCAAAGGAACTTAGGAGTTTGTATAAATATTTTAGAAACTGATTAATGTACTCTAATATTTAATATTGAAATCTATTTAAACATTTCCTAAAATATTAACATTTTATTTATATTTGCTTTGATAAAACTAAAAACACAAGAAAAAAAGGTAGGAGGACTAGTAACTTCTGACTATCTTATAGAAAATTAGGTTTATTACCTTGGTTATCTTGTCTAGGTTTCTACCTTATAGAAAATCAAGATTTATTATCTTGAGTATCACAAAACTCTGTAAGATTAAGATATGTTGTTTTTTAAAAACTGTGGTAAAAGGTATTAAGTAGCATGTCTAATGCATACAAAGCTGAACCAGGAACCGGCAGTATGAGAGCACAGGGCCTTTAAATTGACAAAAACACATGTGCCTTCGTCACAGCAAGTTTGTCTCCTTACAATGAGTTTTAAAATAGAAATATAGTCAAATGTTTTATAAAATAATTACCAGAGCTCTGGTTGATGTGGCTCAGTGGACTGAGTGCTGGCCTGCAAACCAAAGGGTAGCAAGTTCGATTCCCCTGTAGGGGGCGCATGAAGGGCAACCACACATTGATGTTTTGCTCCCTCTCTTTCTCCCTCCCTTCTTCTCTCTCCAAAAATAAATAAAATTTAAAAATATATAAAATAAAATAAAATAATTGCCAGAGAACATAGAAACATATTTGGATTTCCATTCAAATGATTTCCAACATTCAGCACTGAAATTCTAAGATTCAAAAGGTTTTGGTTCAGATTAAAGGCTACTTAATTTGAATCTATTTTATTCTTTCTTTCCTCCTACCATACTGCTGATCACATAAGTCAACTGAATCCTGAGTTCAATATTACAAATATTCCTTCTGAATGGGTACAAACAGAATTCAATAGGCTCTTTGCAATTTAGTTCTTTATAAATTCACAGTGCCATCTTCAAAAATATTTCTTTATTCTGCCTGTGCTCAGTTAGAAGAGTATCTTTAGGAAAGCTTCCCAAATGTGAGGTATTATGTTAGGAATGCAAAAGACACAGAAAAGGAAGGATGAGACAGAATTTGTCCAAAATAGCTCCCAATCTCAGAGAGCCAGACACAGATACAGCCATCTCTCATGGAAAGCTGATTGTTGATGAGGGTTGGGAAGATAGGTAGAGAGATTAATCCTTATTCCACTGTGCAAACAATTGATCAACACTTCATGAATACATCTCTGGAATGCTTTATTTATTTTTTAATTTTCACAATAGACATTTATTTCTCACAGCTCTGGAGGCTGAGAAGTCTAAGATCAAGGCCCACAGATTCAGTGTCTGGCGAGGGCCTCTTGGCTTGCAGATAGCTACCTTCTTGCTGCATCCTCACATGGCAGAGAACGGAATGCTTTTTTTTACCCTAAAATTGATTCTTCAAGTTTTCCCTTTTTCCTCTTTAAAAAAATGAATGGCTTATACTAAATTTTAAACTCAGAATTAAACTTTGGTTAGGGGGGTGGTCGTTGATCAGACAAAAGCAGCTTATGTGTTCTGAGATGAGAGAACAGAGTTGCTCCCGTAAGATCCTCAGCACTTGGCTATTTCCCCTCAGCACAGACTCCAGTCAGCCCACTATGAGGAGGGGCAAGCCTCCTGATGCCCATCTGGAACTCATCCAAGAAGCCAGCACAACCCTCTCCAGTGCTGTGCTGCTTCCCCTGCTAGTATACATGAGGTCAGGAAAAGGTAAACCAACGAGCAGGCAAATCAAACACATGTAGGAGGGCCCAAGATTCCTTTCTATCCACACAAAAAAGGTAAGACAAGAACCAGGATTTTAGTAGGAAAAAAAAAAA
>PVJI01005301.1:0-97866 GCA_004026765.1 Micronycteris hirsuta | reverse complement strand
CATCCTCCCCCTCCCCCTCCCCACTAAAAATCCTCCATGTGATGTCCATTTCTCTATTCTGTTCCTGTTCTAGTTGTTTGCTTAGTTTCTGGTTTTGGCATTTTGTTTTGTTTTTTTGTTAGGTTCAGTTGTTGACTTTGAGGCTCTGTCCTTGGGCTGCAGACAGTGTCACTCTTCCCACGTTTTCACAGTCTTCTTCCCTCTGGACAGCCCTGAGTCCTAATCTCTTCTCATGTAGACACCAGTTGTATTGAAGCAGGCTTCACTACATGACCTCAGTTTACCTTGTTGCTACTTTTAAGACCCTATCTCCAACTACAGTCACTTTCGGAGGTGCTGGGGGTTAGGATTTCAACACAGAAATTGGGGGGCGGGGCGTACAATTCAGCTCAAAACAAGCACTTTGAAGTAACAGTGGATTTGATTTTATTTTGGGGTTTGGTTTTTTTTTTTGGTGATGGAGGGGAGGTGAGAAATTCCTTTTAAAAATAAGCTTATTTTTTAGAAAAGACATTGAGAAAAAACAACAACAACAAAAAACAAACAAAAGTTGCTTGGGCATGTGTAATATAAATATCTTGAACCATGGCCCATCATGATGGGAAGATCGTGCCAAAGGAAGGAAGTCTCCGGACCACAGAAATCCCAGTGGTGGGGTATTCCAGGAGATGCCTTGTAAAGATGTAACAGATCACCTACTCATTTGAATTCTTCAATTGCCTCCATTGTTCAGAGTGCCCCAGACAGCGCAAGGGTGCTGGGAGAGCATGGGGTAATCAGCTCCCTCTTCCCAAGAGGTCTCTCCTTTCCTGGCTCTACAAATGCTTATAAAATTTATATTAGTATTAAAGGTAAAGCAATATGTACAATGCACGAAGCCTTGGTGCGCTTGAATTCTAGATAACCGTTTAGTTAAAATACTAAAAAATATTTTTGACCTTAATAATTTACTCCCTAAATTTGTGGTTCCTGGGAAAGACCCTTCCATCAGTGGGTTTGACTATAGCCACTAAGTTCACCTTTCGTAAAGTTTAATATTTTCAGGAAGATGAGGGAGAATGTAGAATCAAAACAGAGGTATGCGGTATGTGCGTGTGTGTGTGCGCACGTGTGTGTGTGTGTTGCACAGATAAGGGGACATAGAACCAGGAAAAGCAAAGTGTAGGCCATGGCACTGTCACAGAGGATCCCCTCTACTGGGCTTGTGGGTTTAGAAGACTGCTGTAGACACGGGAGATTCTGATTCTCGGTTGCTATTTGAATAAATCTCCCTGTCCTGTGACTTCACTTACAACAACAGCAAAGATAGTCACAGTCCTGTGCAAATTCTAGGCTTCAAATCCATAACTGTGCCATTCTCGCAGCAAACTGTTTCTGAGAAACTAACACGTGCACAGCCATGTCCAGAGAGCCATGGCCAAGACAAAAAGGTGCAAGATATACCCTTTAATCTCAATGAATTTAGAGTTTAATTGAGTGGACAATACATACACAAGTTCGAAGATAAACAACAACGTGAAACGTACAGAGCAATGCAAAGACTCTCATAGGATGATGGTATATAATGCTCGTGTAATGTCCTTAAGGAAAAACTGAATCCTTTCAGAACTAAGGGTTGCGGTAAGAGATGTGAATTCAGAGCCATCCTGGTAGGCTGGACTCAACAGGTCAAGGAAAATGGAGAAGAGAAACTTGGAGAACGGAAGGGTGAAGATAAACTGGACTAGCCATTTTTGTTTGTCTGTTTTTCCCTGGGTTGCTTTAGATTGCACTTATCAGATTTGGGATTCAGGAGAAAAAAAATCACTGAACACATTTATAATAAAATGCAACTCAAGTTTCAGTCCATCTCTCCATTTCTAACAGGTCTTTCTTTCAGCCTTGTCCCTACTCCGAACAAGTAGTCAAACAAACATATGACTTAATGACCGGTTCACACTATGATCCCTGTCAGGGGGAAACTAGATCCCAGCGAGGGGCACAGTCATTTAAAAGGGTCTAGTTTGGTCCTCAATATAAACTGGTCATTACAGAACATGTGAGACCTGACCCTCCTTCGGGAACCTGCCCAGTGTGGCTAAAATTGGCCTCCTGAATTAGACACTGCAAAGGACAGAAAACACTACACGGGCTGAGAGACTTTCAAAAGTCTTTTCTTCCTCTGAAAGGACACTAAGCCAAAATCAGCAACCAGAGTAGACTCAAGTTTATAAAAGCTATCTAGATTCTACCTCAGGAATGCGGAGGAAACTCAGGTCTTTCTTAAGCAGTATCTTCTTATCCAATTTGCTTTAAAGAAAAAAAAAACCTGCTGTTATGTTTGGGTTGCCATCCCTTTTTTGTTATTTTAAAAATTCTGTTACTTTAAAATAAAAGCTGAATATATGGAAATGCATAGGAGATAACTGCTTTAAACAATGGGAGGTTTTTCTCACTCATGTGTCCTGGGCTTCTTTCTACACAGGGGACGGTGCTGATCTGCTCTTTGGACCTCAGAATGAGTGACACAGGGAGAGCATGATCAGCCTGCCCTTTGTCACCGGTGAGCAGGCTGTCCCTTCATTCAGCTGGCGAGGCCACAAGCCATTGTGCAACCTGTTCTCACCCACACAAACCCCGGGCTCTTGCTACACTGTCTTTTCCTTTTATTAGCAGGGAAAGTAAATTCTGCTAAATGGTAAGGCCACTATCGTAAGGAAGCTGAGACAATGTCATGGGTTTTGGCTAGTGGCTACTAGGTTTCCTTGTTCCTAGCTCTACTGGGTGGCCAGCAGAGGTGAATTATCGATAAACTTGGAAAATGAGTGAGAACTATCCTTCCCCTTTGTCTTCCTTCTCTTTTTGCTCCACCTCTTGGATTCACAGACAGTTAGCGGTAACATCCAGGACACTAATTTCTCCCTTCTAGAACCTCCGCCTTCACCTAACTCTTATACCTCCCTGGCAATGAAACCATCATGAAAACACCTGCATTATGCTACTTTCTTCTTTTTTCTTTAACCCTCACCAGAGGATATGTTGATTTTACAGAGAGAGGGAGTGAGGAATGGGGGAGAGATACATCACACACCCCAACCAGGATCAAACCCACAACCTAGGTATGTGCCCTGACTGGGAATCAAACCCGCAACGTTTGGGTGCATAGGATGACGCTCCAGCCGGCTGAACCACCTGGCCAGGGCACCTTTCCTGATGGCTTATGCCCTCTGGCTTTCCAATCAGGCAGGTTAGGGATAGTGAACACAGACGATTTCATGAACCTGCTAGACCACCCCTACATGTGGATTTTGTGGCATCTGTGCATGTGCCCAGGTATCCTGGACAGAGAAATCACAGGCCTGGGGTGATGGGGTGACTGCTACCCCACTCCAGGCCTTTATTGCCCTGTGGGAACAGGGTTATCTTAGCAGTTTTCAAGGGAAGCTCAAACTCTGGAACTTAATGTGGGATGTTCTGATTTTCCAAGGTTGGCTCAATTTTTTAAAACATTGTGAAAGCCAAACAAAATATGCTGGAGGGCCATGCTCAGCCTTCTGGCTGCCAGTGTGAAACCTCTGCCACACTTATGGCTCTTGTCTTGAAGGGGACTAATACCTCCTGTTTGCGTGGGAATGAATGGTTAATGGAAACATGGAACGTTTAGCGTGAATGCCTACCCGGTTGCCTTCCCACTTTAAAAATTCAGCTCATCAGTGTGGATGCTGGGATTAGCTACCTTAGCTCTAGCTTGATTTTGCATCCGTAGGTGTGTGGAAGAGTCGGCATGCTCACCACACAGTGGGCACACAAATGCTGGGTGTCTGCTCTGCCTGGGTGGAGGGAAGGAGAGAGAACAAGACACCAATCTCCACTTCTTCTCTCCTCCCTCTGGGCTTAGTTAAGAAGGTAGCAGGCTGGACTGAAGCAGCCTAGACCTTCCTGACTGGGCAAATTTGGGGGAAAGCTGTAGGTGAGCCACATGAATAAACTCTCTTTGGACCCGAACATCCTCAGGGATAATATATTGCATAGGAATCGTAAAAAATCGCTGTTCACTTTGAGTGCCCTCTCCCTGCCCTGTGAGAGACCGTCTCTTATCTTCTGCCCACTTCCAATCTCCCTACATCCATGCTACACACTCACAGGCTGCTCTCTGGCTGCCCAGTGCTTCCTGCCCTCAGACCTCCATCCACATACCAACCCACTGGGCCTTGTATCAAAATTTCCACTGCCTCCTGCCCAACCCACATTTGCTCTAAATATCCAATTACAATAGAGGGAAGCTAGAGGTCACTTCAACTTCTAGAGCAACACTGCCTAATGTACATGTTATGTGAGCCAAATGAAATTTTCAATTTTCTGCAAGCCACATTTTAACAAGGAAAAAGAAACAGGCACAAAATTTTAGTAATATATTTTAGTTAATCCAATATGCCCAAAATATCATCACTTCAATGTGTAATTGATATTTTTAAAATATTGTTAATGAGATATCTTACATTTTTTTGGTACTCAGACTTTGCAATCTGGTGCGTATTTTACACGCATTATTACGCTCAAATTGAGGGCATCTCACTTTGACGTAGCCACATTTTGATGTTCAAAAGCCATTGGAAGCTAGTGACCACTGTTTAGATAGCACAGCTCTGGAATTTGAAAAAAGAAATTTCTGTAATACAATGACCAAGTTTCCACCTCCAAGTCTTTGTTAATGAGACAATGCAGTTGCTAAAATATCGTATACTGACATATTTGAGTAAAAATCCAAAATGTTTTTGACAAATTAAATTGGTTCATTCACTCTTACAAAACAAATGCCAACTAGGCTAACTGTAAAATTCTATATTCAGGCAGATAAAAGTCAAACAGATCAATATAGAATGAGGGAGACTGTCTTGAAATTCATGTAAAAAAAAAATCTAAGAGCCATGCTGCAACAGGATTTTTTAAATTGACACATTCACTATGGTAACCCAGAACGCAGAAAATAATTGGTCAAATCTCCAACTGGATTGGCAAGTGCATCTGCCTTGCGGTGTCCAGGGCTCCAAACAGCAAGGTGCTCAGTGTCATGGGATGTGCAAGAAGAGAGAGAAAGTGTGCTCTACCAGAACTCTTGGTTGAACTTGATACTTTCTGATAAGTTCACTGGCATGAGAGCTGAGCTCTCTGAGGACATGGTTGAGTTATATTAAGGGTCACCACTCACTGGCTTTCAAGGAGGTGTTTCTGTTTCTGTTTCGGGAGAACCCTGGCTAACATGCACACTTACACTGTCCCCCCGTGTGGACTACTTTATGGCAGCTACACAGGGGCAAGTTTTAATTAAACATGAGAAAGGACTTTCTCAAAGTTAGAATTCTATTCATTGAGAAGTTGTCTCTGTCTTTTGTTTGGGTAGTGAGACAAGGAGCTCCCTTATCTCCTCCAGATTATCGACAGAGGGAGGCCGAATTTGTCGAGGCTGTAGAGATTCTCACTTTTTTTTTTCAATAGTTAAGCCCTAAAACTTTAAGATCTCCTTACCAACCTTAATATTCTAAATCATAAAAATTCAAGTGGTTAAGATTTACATTTTAAAAGAAGTGTTCTTTAAAAAAGAAGTTGACATAGTAGATAAAGTAGACATAGGTCACTTGGAGAAATTTCAGGTTTTTCAGGTACCTTGCCAAGTAATCAAAGCAACTCCTGTATAGTTGTCCTCAACCCCAACCCCAAGCAGGTCGGGGCGGGGTGGGGGGCAGGGAACGCCCGGAGTCAGCATTTCAGCTCCATACTGGTGCTATTGCTTCACCCACACCCCACCCCCAGCTCTGTCAACTCAGGCACAGATTCCTCTCAAACAAGCAGAGTTCGATTTGGGGGAAGTGTGAGGGGATGGCTTAGGAAAATCTGACTAAGAAGAAAGAGGGTAGAGAATTTTTGGGGCAATGCAAACTTAATGGTCAGTGAGTTCTTTCATCTGTAGAAAAAAACATTTAGACTAGTTCAGTCAGAAGGAATAGTAGTTGCTGCTGGGTTAGCCAGTGACTCCTTCTCTAAGAACGCATATAGTTGTGGCTGGGCAAATCAAAATCCAGGTTACCTTTGTTGAAAGGTATAAACAGGCTTATTTAAAAAATGTAGTTAGGAGTTCAAAGTTTTTAAGAGTGCGCATCAATTCAAATCAGGCAGTGCCAAACAAGAAGTGGTCAGGAGCGCTCACTTGATAGGAGCTAGGGGAAAGCAAAATTATTTGATTGATTGTAACTTAAGCATTTGCACTATTTGGAAAAGTCTAGCTGGCTGATTTTTGTGATTAGATGTCCTTAGGTATCAATTTCTTAACCTTGAGGCATTGACAGGCTTAGGTTTTGGTCTGCCTGGTAGGTTGCTAAGGTATTAGGGCCAATTTAGTCTAATGGACTCCTTGTTTAATCAAGTTAACACTTTCTACCTTTGTAGCCAAGATTATTAGACTCACAAGCTGCTTCAAGTCATCACCCATCTTTAATCAGCTCCATGTCGGAGTACAGAAGTAGTGACTTTGTTCTTCAGGGGACAAGCAGAGAATGGTATTGCTACCATGGGCTTCTAGCACAGCAAGTACACATTATTATATACTTGAGATGTCAGCTTAGAAGAATGACTTATTGACGAAACCAAATGGTCACTTCTATTTCCAACTCCAGTGGTCACTTCTCGGACCTCATCTCACCCAACCTCTCAACAGTGTTTCACCTAACTCGCCACTCCTTATTTCTCAAGTTACTTTGTTCTCTAGGTTTCCTTAAGACCAGCTATTCATGCTTATCCCTGTGAGAGGATGATTCCTCCACCCTAGTTACAACAAGTTTGACCATGGAAAATAGGTGGAAGAGATAGATGCCACATCCCTCTATGTGTTTAATGCATGGATTCAAGAATTTCTCACATTACCTCCTTTACCTACAGCTGCTACCTGAACTGAATTTTTAGAATTTCTTTGTTTTATCTTAGGATGTTGATTTTCATTAAGTTGCAAAGTTTCTTGCAACTTAATGAAAACCTCATTGAAACCTTTAAAGAAACCCTTAAAGATATTTAAAAGAAAGAAGGGAATTAACATTTATTGAATACCTAATATGTGACAAGTCCTGGACTGGAAACTTTACATGTATTACATTATTTCACCATCACAATCCTATCATTCTTCCCACTTTACAGATAGGAAAAGCTCAAGGTTAGATAAATTTACCTCTTATACACGGTCCAAAAGGTGGTAATTGGATTAGAACTGAGTCTGTGTGTGTCCTAAGTGATAGTTCTTTCTGCTCTGCTTGTTGGCTCCCTATTTTGTCACAGACATTTAGGTTAGAACAAAGATTGTAACGGGGATAAGAGGGAGAGAGGTGAGCAGGTGTCTTCATGGATGAACCCTATGGGCCCAGGATCGCGAAAGAAGCTGGTGATATTGACTTAGAATTCTAGAGGATTAGAACTGGAAAGAACCTAAGATATCACATGGCCCAACCCGTTGACTCTACATAGAATGAAACTAAATCTCAGAGAAGGAAAGTAACCTTTCTGATGTGGAAGGATAAGTATTTGAATATTTTGCTTGTAAGATTTTCTGAACTATGCTATGATTACAAACATCCCTAGCCCCGAACCTCAGTGGTTTACAATAACAAAGATTTATTTCTTCCTCTTGGTACATGTCAGCTGTGGGTTGGCCCCAGACTACAGGCTACAGGCTGGCTGTGGGTTTGTTCCACATGACTCTTCACTTCAACCATTCACTATTCCTTCAAGTAGATATTTATTTAGTATTCCTTACATGCTAAAGCACTGTTCTGGGGGCTGGCGATATAATGATGAGCAAAACAAAGTCCCCATTCTCATGGACCTGACAGTCTTATGGCAGAAAGGAGACCATAAACAATCAAAGGTAAATGTCTGACATGACAGATAGGGATAGAGCGGAAGCAAAATTCAGCAGGATGAGGGGGATAAGGAGGAACACGGGAGCAGGGAGTAGAAGTGAGATTGCTACAATTTACAGGATGGTCCAGGAGCATCTCACTAATACGGGGATATTTGAGCAGTGTCCAGCAGAAAGAAATGGATAAGACATGCATTTATCCAGGGGAAGAATGGTCTAATGAGAGGGACGAGCAAGTGCAAAGATACTGGGGTGAGAATGTGCATACACAGCATGTCCACAGAACAGCAGGGAGGCTTGTCTGGGTAGGGAGAGTAAGGGTGTTAGTGGGGGTGATGCAGGCTAACAGGTATCAGGGGGTGCACGATCAGACAAGGCTTTATAGGTAGGGTGACCATATATCTCATTTGCCTATATCTCATATATCTCATCTGTTTATTCCTGTTGTTCTCAGATAACTTGTAATAACTCTCCCTTTGACTCTCAAACTGTCCTTGTTTATGTAATAAATTATATGAACATAGAGTGTAATTATATTACACATGGGTGTTGCTTTTGCTCTGAGCAAAGGAAGATGCCATTGGAGGGTTTAGAGGAAAGAAGCAACATGCTATGACTTTCATTTAAAAGGAAGGTGAAAGCAGGGAGACCAGTTGGAGGTCCCTGCGATAATCTAGGCAAGAAAACGGATGACCGGGGCTGGCACAGAAGTAGTGAAGAAGCAGTGGAATGCTGGGTATATTTTGAAGGCAGACCCTACAGGATGTACTTACTGATGGCGTTGGGGAGTGAGAGGAAGAGCAGAGCTGTGATGCCTCCAGAGGAATGTGTTTGAGACCCCAAGTTCATTCTGTTCTGTTTCCACAGAACTTTCACATTATGGACCCTCCTTGCTGGAAGTTTAGGTCTTAGCATGTTCACTGGTATTGTGAAGAAAACATTCATCACCAAAAACAGACAATCTAGGAAATAGAGATGATGGTCTTGGAGCCCAAAGATCCGCTGAACGAAGAGTGAAATGTTATTGGCATCTTTCTGGAGTCTCAAATCACTCCTGCCACTGGATCTATACATCAGTTCAGGGCTGTTCAAAGCTGCTGCTGATTCACATAGGTGATGTGGTACAAAGGACAGGTGCTTCATCAGCTTTCTGACTCCATAAAGAACCACTCTTAAACTTTGGGAGAAAATACTCCTTGCTGAACCTGGTTAACCCCCTTTCTGCTGCGCACGTAAATGCACAGCCATTTTCCAGCAAAAGAAGATACAGGGTAGATGAGTTCCTCTTTGTGCCAGGGTCTCAGTGATGATGAGTTTATCCTGCCATTTAGGGTTGAGGAAGGATCATTGAAGACTGATAACATTGTCAGTTGGCTAGGTGTGACAACAGGCTTGTCTAAATCCCATGAATATAAAGTTGCTGAATATTCAGTATTGAAGAATTCAGAAACTTGTTCAACATGGAACTTTGATTCCATGTTAACGCTATTTTCTGGCCACTTCCTAAAGAACCTGATAGTGCCATTATTTGCTTTCCAGCTCACTTACATGGTGGTTGGCAGGATCCAGATGATTTTGGGCTGTTGGACTAAGAGCCTCTTGGCCAGAAGCCACACTCAGGTCCTTGCCAGTGGGCCCCCCCAACATGGCAACTTGCTGCATCCAAGCCAGCGAGGAGGAGAGTCTGCTAACAAGAGGGAAGTCAGAATCTTTCGTGATTTAATCAATGAAATAGCATCCCCTTGATGTTGCCAAGTACTGATGGTCAGAAGCAAATGGCTCAAGAGAAGAGGACTAGGCGAGGTGTGAATACCGGGCGGCAGGATCTGTGGGGGCCATTTTAGAGGCTGCCTCTTTGCTCAGATTCATCTCAACAAATCTCCAGGTCTCCAGAAAACCTTTGCATTTTTCGTTGTCCCAGCTTCTTCAGAAACTGGACAGAAGTCCACGCTTTGAAGGAAGCTCTGATGATTCCCTATTCTATTAACACATAAGTTAAACGAGATGAAAAACATAGGTTGAAAGAAAATAGATGGATTGGGTAATAACCCTCTTTTGGTTCATTTGGGGTATTCTAAATAAATCAGAGGGGAAAAAATGATATATTGTTATTTCATTCCCAACTCTCTCTCTCTTTAAAAGTTACTTGAAAAAAGCCTCTAAGAAAGGTGGAATCCTAAGTAAGAATTAAGACAGCCTTGCAATGTCTCTGGAAGAATAAAAGGTAAAATTTACATTGCTGTAGAGATTTACTAAGGGTGACAATCTAAGAAGTGCAGGTGAGGATTTTTAAGTTCACATGTAATTTCTCACTTTTGTGACTATGTCCACGCACTGAAGAAAGTAAGATGCTAACCTTGTGTCTAGTCTAAGATTGAACAGGTAAGCAAAAATATGAGGAGTAGAGTTCTCACTGTCAGTAAAATGAGTTACAAACTAGAAAGGAGAAAGGCAAGAATGGGCCCTCGGGGTCTGGATTGGAATTGGAGATAGTGTGTACTTATGGTTTTTAATATGTGTTCAGATAGATGGAAATAGAATAGCTGTGTATCTATAATAGATAGATTATTTTTAGTTCTGCCCATTGAGAGGGCCTGGAAGTAGTGATACCCCAATAGCAACAAGAACAATTTAGATCTTAGATTCAAAATACCATTCTCCAAGAAAAGAAACTTTTTTGAAAAAAATGATTGATTCCAGGCTGGGACAGGGAAAGACCAAGATGAACATTTTGAGACGTCAACAAGTAAAAAAGTGCCCAAAGCACAATAGGGGTGTGCCAAAAAGGACAGAAGAACCTCTTTGAGGGGGGCTCCCAATGGCCAAATATAGTATAATTTGAACAAGAAATTATGATAGCAATGATAATAACTCATAGAAGAAGAGAAGAATACAGGAAGCCACACAAACAAACAATTTAAAAATAAATAAGGGAGCAAAGTAAGCTCTTCCTTACTATGCAATTTCAACTAACAAAACATAGAAGGAATGATAGAAACTCACCATTTGGAAAACATCACAGTAGTAATTGCTTCAGGTAAGAATCATCCAAGGATGCTAAAAGCCGTGGGTGAATGGTGATGAGTAACAGGATATTCAGTTTCAATGTGTCTCCTCATAAGATCCTCATTAATTACAAAGGGAAAAATATAGAAGATCCTG
Source organism: Micronycteris hirsuta (assembly GCA_004026765.1). Classification (NCBI taxonomy): domain Eukaryota; kingdom Metazoa; phylum Chordata; class Mammalia; order Chiroptera; family Phyllostomidae; genus Micronycteris; species Micronycteris hirsuta. Next base: position 86,822 of record PVJI01005301.1, on the reverse strand, counting down.
GCAGACACCACCTTAAACCAAGGAATCAAAGTAACCAGACTTACCGATATCCTGATATACGGGTCAAAAATGCACAATCGGAATCTAATCATCAGGAGCCATCAGACAAACACAAACTGAGGGCTAGTCTACAACATCAGTGGTCTGTACTCTTCGTGAAAGACAAAGAAAGACAAGGACCCATCGCAGATAAAAAGAAACTGAGGAAGCAGAAAAAGTAAATGCCAGGTGAGATCCTTAGTTCGATCCCGGGCCGGAAAAAGAACATTGGGACTACTGGCAAAACCTGAATTTCTGAAGATTGGGTAAGAGCAGCGGATCGGTGTTAATTTCCTGGTTTTGATCATTGTACTTAGCTGCTCCCATAACTGGCCCTACGTAAGATGTTAAATTTGGAGACCCTGGGTGAAGGATAGATAGTAGTATGCTTTTTGTATTTTTTTTCCCCACCACCCCTCTGCTTTTTGTATTTTTTTTAAACACTAAAATAAGTTGAAAAGAAAAAATTGCTCCGGTATTTTTCCATGTAGAGACAGTATGTCCTTGCCCTCTGGCCCTTCCCATGCGGTTTCCAGCTTGGGAATTGGCTGGGCTGTGACACCCTCCACACCTTACAGCATTTATAACAGAGCGTTTAGGCTCCCGGGGCTGAGAGTCCTGACGAGGTGACTAAGCGCTAATATACACCACGGACGAGTCCCAACCGTGGGGCAATTAAATGAACTCAGCAGTTTCGGTTCGGGTAAAGGCATGGGAAGGAAAGCTGGGAGTTCACAGGAAGACACAAGCAAACTTCACGTCTTTTTTCTTCACTGTATTTTCTTCTTGTTTTCTGGCCACATTCAGCTTTAGGCTGCAACCAAGCCTATGTGAAGTCCAAAATCTTCTAACTGCAGGCTGACAGAAGACCCGTTGGTGGTACTAGATTCAGGCCACTGGTCGGGGCTTCCGAGAATGGTGCAGGATGGAGGGGGGAGGAGGGGCAGAATACAGCTCCCAGCCTCGTGCTCCCCACTTAGAGAAATTCTGCTCGCCCAAAGTCCGTAGTCAGACAGACAAAACTGTTCTTCTAGAGGAGGCCAAGAAGGCAGCCTTCAGTCCAGAAGAAAACAGATGCTGGTCCTGGGCAGCAGCTCCCCATCGCGGAGCCCTCAAAGACAGGACGGAACTGAGGGAGAGCGCCCTCTAGAGCCGAGGGCAGACCCACTTCCTCGCAGTGCTTCTGGCTACACTGTCCACCTTCTGCTGCCAGACCGCAGTTCTGCCGGGATGTATTCCTTATAATCTCGTTCCCTGGAGGCAGGAGGCCTGGTAGAGTTCCATCTAAATGAAAATAGCTTTAATTTAAACCTACTGTTTGCTTTTTCTTTAGATGGGTTGTTTTGGCAGTGGGTTCCAATTGTACTAAATCTGATAGATTTTTCTAATATCATGGCCTACCTGAAAAAAAAAAAAAACAAAAAAACCTGTGTATACTATTTCCTCTCTGACTCGTTGAGTGTGATAATATATGGTAGTTGCTCTACAAGTAACATTAGAAATATTCATGTTTTATAAATGTGAAATAAGCAAAATGGATCACAATGCACGTTTCTTGCATTTTTAATACATCCCAGAGCTGCAAAGCGGGTCTGGAGGAAGAAATCCCTGCTGTATTCATTTTCTGCTACAGATACGGAAAATCATTAGATTTTTGCTGGGGCCAGACACCCTATCTTTCTGTTTAGACCTTCAGACGTTGCATGTGTGTCTAGATTCTCAAGCAGGGGAGGTGAGGAGCTGCCCCCACAAGACCTCAGCGCTCCGCCTCCAGCTTTGCACAACTCCCAGGAAAAATCTGAGAGACTCCTCAGCGCTGCTAATGGAATGCATGTGCCCCCACTTCTAGATTTTCTTGTAGGTGAGGAATCAAAATGGAAATTGGTGAATTCCAATTTAAATTGCGAACCCTGCTCCTACCAACACTAAACTTCCCCTGGAGACAGGCTGCTTGGTCATCTGTATGTATGACAGGTTCCGTCCTCCCCTGCCAGATGCGGCTTGCTGCTGGGTGAAAAATGTGTTTAAAATTAAACCTTTTTTTTTTTTAAGAAAAAAATATCTAAGACTCCAAGCTCGGGTACTTTCTCCCAGAAGGACTTGCACAAATGGGAAGTTTTTAATGAATACTGATAAGTCTGAATATGAAATGAAAGATTAACAGCTCTGTAAGCCAGTGACAGATGTTGCAACCTAATATAACAGCCTCATATGCCATCAGCGTCCCTCCCAATAGAATTAAAGCAGCGCTGCTCATTAATATAAAAAACCTCTCCTGTCTCTCTTCCACTTGAAAAGAGCTACTCAGTTTCCTCAATACCAGACTGGATGTTTTAAACACTAGTTATAATTTATTGTCTTGGCATGGGCTTTTGTGAGGAGCCTTATTGTTGAGTTTTTTTCATAGAGATCTCATTGTTTAATTATTTTGCAGCAACAATAAAAATTGAAGACAGCACTAAACTACACAAGCAATTCAACTCATATTCTAAGACACGGAAAAATAACAGAAACCTATATAAATAGCATTTTAAAATGTCTGACTGCTCTAAATGACTCAACACGTACAAATGAGGCAAAATGGAGACAAGAAGACACAGAAGGTGCGTGCTTTGCTCAGCGTCCACCAATCAGTTAGAAAACCTGACTTCCGAGAGTTCTGGAAAATGAGGCAGAATGAAGGACAGCAGGGTGGAGGGGGCAGTTGGAACAAGCTATTCTTTGCCATGTGATACCATAAAGTTCTCTAGTAGTCCATAGCTGGGATGTTGGTTGACTTTATTTCTCCTCTCTTCTGGCAATGTTATGTCAGAGAATTAACATCACAAATGTGAATGAAGCTATGTCCAATGTAAACCTCCTTTTAAGTGTCTTGAATTGTAACTTACACATATTTCAAAAATATCAATAAAAATGAGGATCTTGTGATTTAAAAAAAATATTATAACCTACTTGGGAGATTCCCAAAATGCAAAGAAGATACTAACTCAGATAAATCAGTGAGGAGTCCCGTTTATCTACGATGACAAAAGCAGTTCTCTTAGACATTTACTTGGTTATTTTTTAATAATTAGTTGCCTGAACTTGAGTTAAGAAACTATTGGTCTGGGGGTAGGGTACAATGGGAAAGTAGAGTGTCAGAAAACCAAAGTGGTAAGCAAATTATTATTTCAGGAATTCCTAGCTTGACTATTAATGTGATCCCATGTTATTTGCTTGCTTCATGGCATTTATCACAGTCTATAATTATTCAGTTCATTAGTCAGTTTATTGCCCTCCTCTCAAATGCAAGAAGGAGAGGTCAGAGGGCTGCCCACCCCTTGCTCAGTGCTCTGATGCCAAAGCTTCTCCCAGAGCTTGACATGTAGCAGAGAGGCACTCAGAGGTGAGTTTTGAATGAATAAATAAGTGTGCGAATGAATGAAATTCATAATCAATAAATCAATACAGAATCATCAAGGAATCAATCAATAGATACATTAATGGAGAATTAAGATTTGATTTTTAAAATGAACTGCTCCTCCATGGTAGGCATTCCCATCAAGTCAAGGCGGAGAGGTCTCTAGCGGTCCCTGAGAAGGGCCTCCACCTTGAGTCTCTCCCGGGGGTCACAGCACCTATGACTTAGGTGAGCCCAACTCCAGCACACGTTTGTAAGGACTGTTGGTTCTGACTGTTTTCAGTTTTGACTACTCTGGAATTATCCAGCAGGCTTTTATATGTTGTCATTTTTCGGACACTTCTGTTTGAATTACAAAGTCTCCTAAACTAACATTTTGGAATGGATTGCTGAGATAGTGTGAGAGCATTTTATATACCTTCTTATTCTCAATTCACTGAGGAAGAATTTCTTAACAGTCTGTACATAGGGCGGGGGGCGGGGATTACTCCTCAAAAGCCAGCTGGAACCGAAGAAACCGTTGTCAAAGGAAAGTGCAGATTGTCAGCAGGGATAGGAGTTATGGGAGGGCCAGTTTAGGTTTTGGCGGTACCATTGTACCCTCATTTCACAAGTAGGGACTTGGTGGAGGACTTGACTAAGGACACTGGGGCAGCTTGGATAACTGGTGCTCCTCTCACACCAGCCACTCCGAGGTAAGTCTCGGCTACCCTGGGCTCTGATTTGGTCGCTCAGAGACAATTGCCAAAGCAAAGCCCCAGCCTCCACCTCCATCCAGAAGGCCCCGTCATCCCAGCCCCGGGAAGCCAGGGCGTGTTCACGGCCCTGGTGGGAGAGCCAGGGCCGTGTCACCACCGCAGGGGCCGCTCCCTGGGCGGATGGATTTGGGAATAGAGAGGAACTTGGTGCAATCCTGGAATGAACACTGGGGACCCGGAGAGGTAAAATGATTTATACATAACGAAATCACAGAGGAAAAATAGTTGACAGGCAGGGTATGGATCCTAAATAACAGAAGCAGAAAGTCACATTTGATGATGAGACACAGACATGTCAAATCCTTCTGTCCAGCAGAATGACTGTCTAGGAAGCCCTGAGTCTAAAAGTTGTTCTCTGTTTGTTTCGGAGTTTTTTTTGGGGGGTGGGGGGAGGCGGTCAGATTACAGATTACACCCTTTTTACTACTGCAGCACAAAGAGAAAGGAGACAAAAGAGACACACACTGCCGCCAGTGCATAGAGCAGTTCTACCGATCACAGAGCTGAGTAGGAGTGAATCAGGAAAGCGGCCCCTGGAGTAACTGAAATATAGTTAACGAAAGAGGACATTAAATTCCACACTTGATGTGACTGCGCTCAGATGCAGGGAAGCTTTAGCAGAAAGCAGAAAAGCTGGGATCTGTGCATAAGAGCATTCCAACTCCGAACTGCAAGGAAGAGATGAGGCACTATAGCAGTGCCGGGAAGCCATGATAATGTGAGGTGGTCCTGATGCAACAGGACAGAGACGTGGCCTTCAGCCACTGTGGGCGAAGGGTGGGTGTCCCAGGGTGCCCAGCACCTGGAGCTGTCGCCTGCACAGCAATGGATCCCGGTGCACTTGGGTGGACATCAGTTACACACACAGAATGGGCTAAGGGGATTGGTAAACTGTGGACACATCATTCCATAACAGGGCTTCTGTACTTCTCAGCTAATGCTTTAGAGAGTCCCACACTTAAAGAACTGTTCAAGACAAGTGTTATGTTTTCCACATTTGCCAACACCAAATCTTACCAATTCATAAGATTGGGGCCCCAGAGTGGACATCTCCGTGGAGAAGCACAGGACACTGGGGAGTGTCTGCTCCAGCTGGGTGTGTTGTGTGGGACTTCGGCTTCTCCGAGGCTCTGGAAAGAGTCAGGGAAGCCTGGCAGGGCAGAAGGTTATACCCAGTTAACAACCAGTTAACCCCAGAGCATGAGTGCGGGGCTAGGCAGAGCGCGGCCAGAACCCTGGGCTCTCCCACTGAATGACCCTGGCCTTGGCAGTCAGTGTCCTTCTATTTCCTCATTGGTGTGATGCCGACAGTCTTGTTTAAAGACTAAATAATCTAATAAACTGAAAAAGTAAAACAACACTTAGCACAGTGCCTGCTCACCAAGAAGGTACACATACTCATTTTCTGTCCTTTACTGAACAATAAACCTGTGCACACTTTCCCCAGACTTTTTAAAATTGTGGTAAAATACACATGAGATTTCCATCTTAGCCATTTTTCAAATGTTTTATTTATTTTTAGAGAAAAGTGAAGGGCAGAGAAAGACAGGGAGAAAAACACCCATGTGTGATAGGTTGCTTCTCACACGCCTCCAACCAGGGACCGGCCACAACCCAGGCACATGCCCTGAACTGGGAATCGAACCGGTGACCTTTCGGTTTGCAGGCCAGCACTCAGTCCACTGAGCCACACCGTCAGGGCCCATCTTAGCCATTCTTAAGTGCACAGTTCACGTTGTGCAACCAATCTCCAGAACCCTTTCATCTTGCAAAACGGAACCTCTGTACCCATGAAACAGCTCTCCATTCCCCCCTCCAATTTTTTTAAATTGAAAAGAACAAATCAAAACCCAAGAACTTCAATCACTACTTTGAATAGCTACTAAAAATCAGGTTTTTTAATTGAACCAAGTTCCAGATTTAAAAGAAAAGGCAAAAATGTGGACATCACGTTTTTCAACAATTAGAAGTTTGTATCGTCAGTAGAACACTGTTGTGGTAAAACTCCTTTTAAAAAAGTTTTGAGGGCTCAAAATTGCCAAATTATACTCAAACTGCCAAATGGAGGCCCACAGCTCCATTACGAAGGCAGAATGGTGGTGCGGCAAGTACTTAGCAGGTCTCCGTGATGGGGCAGGAAAGAGAACGGGGGAGTGGAGTGCACACTACACCAGTGTTTTCCAGGCTTCTCTGATGATAAGAATCACCCGAGATACGTGTTAAAAGTACAAATTCCTGGGCTCCGTCCCAGACCCACTGAATCAGAATCTCCAGGTTGGATTCCAGATATAAAGTTTTAAAACAACAGTCTTCTAGAGGGTAAGAGATCCTTATCCAAGTTCATGTCCATCTTTCGGAAAAGCTGCCTAGAGCTGCTGATTACAATATGAAACAGGCACTGAGTGTGGTCGCCCCCATCTGTCAGACCCTGAGAGGTAGCTTCAATGTTTATTCCAAGCACAGCGGCACCATTAGCCCCAAATGAGGCTATTTGTTAGAGGACACGGTTAGGGGCACTTGGAACAGAATCAAAGACAAAGCCCCCAGGGGATCTGAGTGTAACATGGGGGTGGGGGAAGGCCTGATGCATACCCAAGCCAACGTCACCCTTCATCCTTCCAAAAGGGAAAAGCTTGACTTTTCAAAACATGATCGAATGTGGAACCAGTTTATAACACATGGCTCTATTTGTTCTTTGACAGTAGAAACATTGCCCATTTTTCACCAAGATGGAGAGTGAAAACAAAGAAAAGCTAAGCACCACCTCTTAGACAGACCTGCTTGTAAGGTCTGCCTGCCGGCCCCACTGCCAGTTACCAAGCTGATAAAAGGGGAGATGCTGGGGACCCCGCTGGAAAACCAGATCACAAGGGGAGTCAACTCCAGGTCTGAGTTGGGGCACCTGGTTCTTTCATGCCAGATGAAGCCCCCAGCTCTGTGTCCCTGGCCAGCTCCCACTAGGATGTGTTTTCAGAGAACGGCCTCTTATAAGCTTCTAACTTGATTATACCATGCACAGTTACAAGTAAGAGCTTCAATGCCACCATCAGTAGCAATGATTCCTTGCTCGGTATTGTTATTTATTAATTTCAATGCTTCTGACATCCATCAGAAAAATACAAAAGAGATACTTTCTTGCAAAGTTCAGTCACTGATCTCCATTGCTGGAAGTTGTGTGTGTGTGTGTGTGTGTGTGTGTGTGTGTGTTTCTCCATGTCTTTCACTTGCAATAGTCCAGGCAGTGACTCATAACCAATTCATCAATTCATCATTGCTTTCCTTTCTCATTGTTGAAGGATTAATAGATTATTCTTCACCAAAGTCATTTCGGAGACAGTGCTGTGGGGAGAAGAGAAAGTGAGAATTGTATTAAAACCATGCACTCCATGTTTAAAGAAATTCCATGTGCTTCTAAATTCTAGACTGCACATGGCCTTAGATAAATCAGTCTGTTGCAATTCCCGCTTCCCTCAGATCTGCATTAATGAAGCATAGCACATCACTCTGAATGACTGTTCTCCAAGCCATTGATGAAAAGCATGGACAATTGGAAATCCCTTTTGCTGTTGCAGCGTTCCATAGAGCTGTTGCTGCCGATTCATGGCTCGGCAGTGAAGTGGGAACTATTCAAGGTCAGAGCCCGGTGGGTACGGCAGGGAGGGCTGGCTGGGAAATTCGGAAAGGATTGAATATGTCTTCGAAGGTCCTCAAGTTTTTAGTACAATTAGATTCTCAAATCTGCCCATACTTACAGCACGTTTGCAGTTCCCTCGAAATGTACATCCTCAATCAAAAACTGTGTCAAATGTTCAGCAAATACTTACAATAGAATGTGGTCACTATAGAATAAAGTGGAGTTTTCGAATGCTGCATTTCTCTGGTAGGAGGCTCTTAGGGATTACTTCTGCTATAACTAAAAAATTAGAGAGACACGTTGAAAGTTAAATCAACCTTTCAAATTCCCTAAAAGTAAGATGTGTACCTGGGGAAATGATGGAGGATAGAAGTAGAACTCTATCCATAGTGGCAAGGAGAACTGTGATGAGCAGAGTAATTTTAAACAGCAGAAACGACATATTTTTCCAAGGCTTTCCAGTCATCCTAATTATTCATTGGTTATTGTGTCTAAATAATAGAGATAGAGAGACATATTATTCATAGTGATGGAACTACATAGACAGATGTCTTGTCTGGATTGCACATAGGAAATGCGTAAGTACAGCAAGATGAGGTGGCGTTGGGGGAAATGAACCTAAAGCAGTGACCCCTAGAAAGAGGGAGAAGAGTGAGGCAGGTGCAAGCAACTGCTCACGAATTAATCCCACGGCAATTTCTTAGAAAGCCGGTGTTGTGGGACTTTCAGCTCCCAAGAGAGGGCCACAGTGATCGGGGAAGATGTGCACAGGCAAGAAGTCTGGTGACTCACAGGGTCTCTGGGGCTTGGGAGATGGGCCGATAATGATAATTCAGCAATTAATATTTTTGAAGCCCTTATTACCTTCCAGACACTATGCTAAGCACTTGACATATATCTTCTCATTTTCCCTACATACTATCCCAGTGAGGTACACACCACTATTATCCCATGCACAGATAAGATGCTAGGTTTTGTGTGGTATAGACAGTTATGCAAGGTCACACAACGACTTAATAGAACTTCTGTTCATGATAGAATCGCTGGGTCTCCTTAGCGACAGAGTGACAGAGTGTCAGAGCTCCGGAGTTCTGCCATTTTGAACTGTGCCCCAGTCAAACGGGACTGTTGCCTCCCTGTTCGGAAGAGCCTCCTCCCACCTCCCCTTGGCTAGTCAGCCTCTGCTTTTCTTCCAATCTCAGCTCAAATACCTCCTCCTCTGGGAAGCTTCTGCTCCCCGAAACTGCTACCCGTCATGCTCTGCACAGTGTGATACACAGCAGGTGCTCCAAAAAATATTTCTTCAATGGGCAAGTCAACAAACCACTCCATTTACTGTTAAGGAAAGGAAAATTCAAAAAGGTATGTACCTTGTCCCATGCCACCCAGGAAGCTGGATACAGGCAGAAGTGGAGATGAACGCCAGGTCTTTTAACTCCTGGGTGGGGCTTCTTCTACTTTGCCGTTGCCGCTCTCTTACCTAGAATGTCTCCATTCTCCTCTCCACCACATGAACCAGCCCATCCTAGAGCCCTGCTCCTGTCCCCTCCTTGCTCACACAGACCTCAGAGGACCTAGTCATGGTCTACAGCACTCATCAGGTAGCAGCTCACAGGCCACCTTGGGTTAGAAATTTCACCCGGTTTCTAATTGCTCTCTACACCTTTCCTGCCCATAGCTGATGCTCTTCAGTATCCCCAGCTGCACCTCCACTTGGCTTTGTAGCCTGTGGAGGGGGCTCCGGTCAATATTAACTTGATTTGGCAGCACCACACAAAGCTCAGGTGATCCCCTCCCTCTTTCCAAGGGCAATAGTAATGAAACAATAAACAAAGAACCCCCTCATCCTCAAGATTGCTAGAGAAGGCAAAGCGGATTCTCATTCCATAGTCTTGCCTTGGTTCTAAGAATGCCAATACTTCACACCCAGCAACGCTAGCCCTGGCAGCCCCAGGATTCCTGACACCTGTCTCCACCTCCATCATATACGGATTTAATGAGGGGCCGCAGCCGTCTCCATCTTTCATACCCATCACTTCCCCTGCCTGTTAGCTCTTCTCCAAATTGAGCCATTCAAACCAATTCATCAGATTACCTACAGAAATATTGCAGGCTGGTCGAGGGATGAGAACAAATAACACTGAAATTTCAAAGCCATTACCGAATGGTAGGCTAACGGATGGAGATTGAACACAAAGGAGAGAGAGGAAGAGTTTCAAGGAAGCCGTTGTAATGTCCTCAGAAGTAATGTAACGCGGGAGCCGACAGACAGGAAAGGGCACGGAGAGAAAGGAATCCAGGGCTTCTGACCCAGTTTGTATCAAATTGTTGCTCTGACCCTGCGTCAAGAAACATAAGAGGAAAACCACAGTCTGTCATATATACATTGTTCCAAGAGGAGGAGGTATTATAACATATGACTGAAGTATTAAAAAATCTGGTTTCAGGGGGAAAATGTTGGCACATTTTATTCCTTTGGTTCTCAGGAAATATATTCATTCATCATTTAGCCACCCTATCTCCTTGAAATTCTATAAAATGCTGCCTACTTCATCTTGAAATATCTGTGCTTGGAGAAGAAGAATGTGCAGTTTAAGCACAAAAGCTTTAAAATGCCACAGGAGTAATATCTAAAATCAGCTTAAGAACTTAACGCAACAAGACAAAAGGCCGATAAATCTCAAGTGTGTGTGCATTTTAATAAGAGAATTCTTGAGTGCAGCATTACAGTTTTCCTTGCCAAATATAAGATATTTTCCAGTATTCTACATTCATAATTGTAATAAAAGGTCTCATTGTGAATGCTGCAGTCAGGAGCAGGGGGGCATTTTGGATTTAAGAGTTTTATTACAGAGGTTAATTTACGGTTGCTGGGAAAACTCGCCATTGATTTTTCCCTCTCAAATCTTAGACTTGAAGTTAAAGTTGACTCTTGCCTTTTTTGTATTTTTTTTTCCAAATGAGTTTCGGTTTTTAAAAAGGTCTATTATTCAGGAAGTTCCCACATCTTTTATTCCCCCGCCCTTGTTTTTTTGCTGGATCAGAGACACAGTATTTACCTTAACCATCATCCACACATTTATCTCTAAGTGTTTAGGAATATGCAGAAGTGCTTTTGGGTGTTCAGGAAAGAAAATAACATCTTCCAAACCTTCCCTTCAAAAGCACCAGCTCCCATTCAGCATGGCAGCAGGTGGTGAGAAGAGACTGAGGCGTCGGGGCTGCTGCAGGCGCTGGAGAAGGGCAGGCTAAAACTAAAGATGGGGTCGCTGGGTTGAAAGGCAGACTTAAGAAAGGCACAGGGCCAGGTGTCCCTCCGGGGACAGGAATTTGCTTTCCTGCATCTCCATGTGGCTGAAAAGTCAATCAGATGACAACTTGTTCATGGACAGAAAGGAAGGTGAAAAAGACAAAGGATTTTTGGCTGCTCCTGAAATCAGGAGTACAATGATCTTCACTTTAGGATAAAATGAAGGTGCGTTACTTACTCTCCACTTTCTGTGACTAGAAAAACACACACATTCTCTCTCTTTCTCTCCCCCCACCCCGACCCTCCGTTGGATGGGACAGCACTTAGAATGGTGGCCGTCCCTCCCTAGAAAGTCCAGACAGAGGCAACTCAGCCATTGCAAGTGCCCAGCTCAAACCATGGGGAAGGTCACACCGCTGAAGCCTTGCTTAGAGCCCTTGGGTATTATTAAAGGCGGAAAGTTTGAAATTGCATTTTATTTTATTTTTAAAAAATATTTTATTTCTTCTTAGAGAGAAGGGAAGGAGAAAGAAGGAGAGAAACATCAATGTGCGGTTGCTTCCCATGTGTCCCCCACTGGGAGCCTGGCCTGCAACCCAGGCATGTGCCCCAACTGGGAATCAAACCAGCAACCCCTTGGTTCACAGGCCCATGCTCAATCCACTGAGCTACATCAGCCAGGGTTGAAATTGCATTTTAATGTCATTCAGGAAATAGGAGTAAGGTACAGGCCTTGTGTAGTCACTCTGGGCCTGGGGTGGTGGCCCAGTGACCCTGCCCAAGGGAGGGACCTGAGTGTCAGGCTTGAAGTAAGTAACACTCACTTCTTCCTTAGACTTTAAAGTGCACTGTTAGAGAGAGAGAGAGAGAGAGAGAGTGTGTGTGTGTGAGAGAGAGAGAGAGAGAGAGAGAGTGTGTGTGTGTGTGTGTGTGGTGAGAGAAGATGCAATACTTTCTACCAATCCCCTTTGGGTTCATAAGCAAGTGTTGTTTACAGGAAAAGAAAAAGTGGCTCTTTAGACCTTATACTGACAAAATGAGCCATATAAAGTGTGTCATTGATCACCTTGCTGCCAGCTCAAAATCAAAAGGTCAAAGCCAGAGAGGAGAAGAAAACTGGGGGGAGGAGAGCCAGCGGAACTGGCCAGAGTGCCAAGTGCTAAGTCATTACCTCAGCTTCTGGTTCCCACCAGTGAGGAGGCAGGATCCCATTTCTTGCCTCCTCGCGCTCATCTCCACACTCACAGAAGTTTATCCCCAAAAGGCCAGAGCAATCTCCAGCGCTCCGCATCCTTCCCCATTGTATGATTGAGAAAGCTGAACCCCAAGTAGTTCTGGGGGTTTCCACCAGTCTGTCAGCCTGCCACAGGTCTCTGGGCCCTCGTCATGTGCTATATGTGACAACAGTGGGACGAGGGGGGTGAGAACCTGCTGCCAGGCTTGCCCTGTGGTGGTTATGACATGTGCTCTTGTCCCTATGTTAATAATGACCAACGTTGCTGTAGAGCTTTGCCATTCTGATCCTCCTGATAACCTGTGTCCCTATTTTGCAGATGCAGAAGCTGAGGCTCCAAGAGCTGAGCTGGCTTACCGAAGTCACCTAGCTCTCACGTGACTCTAACTTTTACTCTGCTGTGCCCAATGTTTCAAAACTAGACCCAAGGCATGGCTCCACTCACTACAGAGACACATGAAGCTTACAAAGATAAAAGAAGAAGGAGGAGGAGGGGAAGGAGGGGGGAAGGAAGAGGAGGGGGAGGAAGGAGGAGGAGGAGAAGGAGGAGGAGGAGGAGGAGGGAGGGAAGAAAAGGCAAAACACACAAACAGAAAGCTCCATATACCTATTTAGTACCCAGAATGCTTGTCTTACATCCATTTTCTACAGGAAGGCAAACATTTATTTTTGCAGTATAAATTGAATTAAAATTGAAGTGAGGTTCTTCAAAGACCTACATGATTCTGCCCTGATTCACAGACTAGTGTTACCGCCACATGTTTCTTTAACTTTTAGGAATGTCTAAAACCCACACTCCTTAATGGGGAATTAAGATGAAGTTGCTATCATTACGACAATTTGCTGGCAAGTGTCCATTACTTAAACCTGTTTATGGAGTCATGGTTCATCTCTATTCCCCTAGCACTTCTTGGATGAAAATGAAAGTCTGACCCTAAGCAAGCCCCAAGCACTGGTCTGCCCATTGGCAGCCTCCCTGCTCCAAGGCAGAGCACGAGAACTGACAGTCAGCGGCATCCCCTTGGAGGCCGCTCCATTGTCGGCTGGGAAAGCAGCCGTGACTCCAACCCAGAGCGTCTGGTCTCTGAACTGTGCTCAGGGCAGATTCATATCATGTAAATAGGTGTTCTAATACACAGATCGGTACATTAGCCCAAACTCAGGGACCTGTGAAACGTATTCGCTAATTTACAGTCCCACACATTTCCTGTGGCAAAGGCAGCTAGAAAAACCTTCCCAAAAGAAATGTCATTTAATTCTTAATCTAAAAAGAATCATCATAACCACCACCAATTTCTCCTTTACAGTCCTGACTTATCATCTATAATGGAGCCGGGACACTGTAAGACTGTGACGACCTTCTGCCCCTGCCGAAACCAGTCGGGCGAAGATTCAGTGCTGCTCAGCATTACAATTATATCTCTCAAATGTACAGATGTCCCATTAATTTCCTGGAAATATATAAACCCGAGGACTTGGCATTATTGTGTAGACTGTGATAGTATACTTTCAATCAATAATAATTGCCATTGCTAAAAATGATCTTTAATCTTGTATATTTTTACCACATTTAAAATACCCATGACATTGCACTGTAGAATTAAAAAGAAATGGAAAAATCTCTGATTACCTACAGAACCATGATTCTGTGTAATTGTAGCCCTAACAAAATGGTGCAATGGAATTAGTAGTAAAAAAAAAATAAACTGCAGCAACATAAATTTTTACTGTTTTTCATTTGAAAAATAAGACGCAGAAGTTAACGCAGGGGATAGCGGGTTCAGCTAGTAGAAATTGCCAATAGCAGATAATACTCTAGAACTTTCTATATTCAATTCAGCAGAGTTATTGTCTATCATCAAGGCTGCTGCTGTCCTCTCAGAGCCTTTCTGCTAATTAGAAAAAGACATTCTCTTGCCTATTTCCCCCTCTACCTGCTCCCCCCACCCCCCTCCTGCAGCTGTGCTGTGACCCCCTGGGGAGCAGAGTACCAGCTGCACTTCCGCCTCCCCATCCTCTCAGACAGGCGCCCTGTGCAACCAGGAAAACACACTCCCTGATGGAGGCCCTGTCTGTAGAGGTAAAAAAATCAAGGAACAGCCCTGGCTGGTGTAGCTCAGTGGATTGAGCGCGGGCTGGGAACCAAGCGGTCCCAGTTCGATGCCCAGTCAGGGCACATGCCTGGGTTGGAGGCCAGGTCCCCATGAGGGCCATGTGAGAGGCAACCATACATTGCTGTTTCTCTCCCTCTCTTTCTCCCTCCCTTCCCCTCTCTCTAAAAATAAATTTGAAAAAGAATTTAAAAAAATCAAGGAACAGACTAATAAATGATAGGCTATCATGCGATGGGATGTTAGGAAGTCATAAAACTGTGTTTTAAAGAATGCTTAAATATTCAAACTATGTTTAACTATCTCAGTGGACTGACAATTTCATAAACAAATTATCAGATGAAAAGGCATACCCCAAAATGTTAAGTTATCATCGCCAAATGATGCAATTGTGGCTAATTATTTTTTGTATTAATAAATTCCTACATTTGAAAGATTTTCTTCAATGACTATGAATTACTTCTGTAATAAAAATGAATCCTAAATAACAAAGAAATCTCTAAAATCCGATCTGCTTTTCAGTCCAGGAAATAATACCATTCAAAGTTATTAGCATATGGCCTTGAGAAAATGTATTTAACCTCTTTGATTCTGTTTCTCTTTTGACATGATGGAGTTAATCATGTCTGCCGTGGGGACTGCTCGGAGCATACACCAGCTCACAGACCCAAACACACAGCGTGGCGCCTGGCATTCAGTAGGCGCACAGCAATTAAGGTTTTGGTGCCATGGCCTCATATACCTCACCTGTCGCCTAGCCTGTGGCCTTGCCCATGGTGGGAGCTCAATAAATGCCACAATCAATGAATTACGTTTGATTTAGAAGCTCAATCGTCCCAGAAAGGAAATCTCAAATGTTACGTGTCTGGGTGAGTCCTGTGGAAACAGACTCCGGGGCGTGTCAGCAAGCACACAGCCTCTCCAAAAGGTCACTACCTCTGCTCCCGGCCTTGGTTTGGGCAGCTTGTGTTGGGCCCAGGGCTCTGCTCTCTCTGTGGATATATATTTAAAAGCGCTACTCCTGCTCTGTGGGAAAGGAGACTCAGGGCTGATGGAAGAACCTCAGCTTCCACAGAAAGCCTTTTTTATTAATGACCAAGGCCAGTGCCCTTGGACTACTGGTAATAATAACAAACACCCCTGGCCCACGGGTGGCTCAGTGGGTTGGAGGGTTGTCCTATACACCAAAAGGTTATGGGTTCGACTAATGGTCAGGGCACATACCTAGGTTGTGTGTTCCATCCCCGGTCAGGGCACGTATGGGAGGCAACCAATGGATGTTTCTCTCTCACATGGATGTTTCTCTCTCTCTCCCCCTTCTTCTCTCTTTAAAATCAGTAAACATATCCTCGGGTGAGGATTAAATAATAATAATAACAACAACAATAATAACCAACACACAGCACTTACTAGGTGCTGGGCACTATTACAAGCACCTCACTTATACCAGCCCATTTGATACCTGAAAACCTCAGCAGGAAACTCACCTGAAGGGACGGAACCCCTGTGAGTTCAATCTATAAATGTTTTGAGTTCTTACAGGGAAAGGAATTGGCAGAGACACCAGGAGAGAAGACGTCAGGCCAGCTCCTCCCTCCAAGGAATGCGGCTGTCATGTGAGATTAGGAAGCCCAGGGCATAAGTCCCCTAACAATGAATTAAATCACTCTTTAGAGCCATAAGGCTCTAGCTTTGCAATGAAGAGGTTTCAGGGCTGGATTTAAATTCCTTCTATTATTAGATTCAGACACTTTATCTAGGATCCTACCAGTTTTTCATCATCTTTGTTTCTCTAACTCTTCCTGTCATTTTTGCTTATGTTCATTTTGCAAATACCAGCCTGTCAGGGAACCGGTGTTTAGCGCTAAGGGCCATGGCCAGGGCTGGTGTCCGACGCCATCGACGCCATCCTGACCCACCCCCTCCTCACTTGGGGCAAATTGGAGAAGGGAAGGCCACCTTTCCCAGGGCAAGGTTGTGAAGGTGACAGCCACAGATGGGTTTACTGTGAACTTGATGAGGCAAAGGGGCATCTTACTTGCCTGCAACCCACCCAAAACCCTGTACGAGACTGTCTTATTTACTTGCTCTCCTGTATGGAAAATCACCATTTTACTGCACAAATCCAAGCCCCACAGCCCTGCCTCCCAACCAGTGATGGAGTAAGTCCAAGGAGAAGGACGAAGGAAGACAGACTCGGGGCAGAGGCTCTGGGGTGTGTCTCCCCGCAGACGGTCATCTCCGAGGGTTTGGAGTTGAAAGACAGAGGGGAACAGAACCAGAGGCTCCAATGGTGACCTCTCCTTGGCTGGCAGAGTGGCGGCTTTAAAAAGAATTAGGAAGAGAAGGGCAGTGCCTCCGATCTCCGGGTGCTCTTCGCCTGTCACCCAGCGAGGCCCCGTGTTCTCAGGAGGAAGTGGCAGTGGACTCCTTAGACGGTCTACGTGGGCCAGGTAAGCCTCTGAACTGCTACCACATCCTCCGTTCTTCCCCCCCGGACAGCACTGCACTGGGGTTGTGCTGTGGGGAGTGAGGGCAGGGCCGCTTGAATAACAAACAAACAAACAAACTAACTAACAGAACAGAACAGAACCCGGAGGAAGGCGATCTCTCCAAACACCCAAGGCCTCTGTTTGCACTGACTTACCCACGTGCTCCTGACCTCGTTTCAAGAAAACCTCAGCTAAGAGCGATAATAAACGATCTTTTTCAGAAAAAGCAGGGTAAAAAAAAAACTTTTTTTATGCTCAGTATTATTACCGCCACATACATATTTTATGTACCCAGGAAGAAAATACATCAAAATATCAATAGCACTTACAGCGAAATGGTGATTTTCCTCCCAAATTTTCTTACTATATTATAAAAGGGACATTATAAGCTCGGGAGGGGAGAACATTTTATTAGTGGTTATGTCCCCAATACTTGGCCTACTGGAAAGCATCCAATATACCACGTTTGAAATGAATAAGCCACAGGAAGGGGTGAGGACGCTGGGCTCAGCAACAGCCCTGGCGGAAGCCACGGAAGCTGCAAGGCCAGTCCAGCGGAAGACTGCTGCTACCCTCCGAAAACTACTTCATTATACAATGAAAACTCTTTCTCTATATAATTATTTTCCTGGCCATTTGTATAGGTACAGCAAAAAATAAAGATTAAAATTAAAATAAATAAAATAAAAATCTAAAGAACACACACCATGATGCTGCTTTAAGTGACAACAAAGATTATTTTCCCTAACATCCCTAGGGAATTTTGAACCACCTAAGTTCTTTGGCAAAGTTTATTTGTAATTCTTTGGGGTATTTTTTTTATTATTATTTTTCATTTGCACAACAGAGGAATATGCCTCTCATTTCAACCAGATGGGGCAACTATCAACTTGAGCCAAGGCAATAACAAAAATTCTGATTTTATTCCGACCACCCAAGGGTCCCCTCCACGGGATAAGTTGGCCGGGCAAACCTTGTGTATTTATGTTAAATACTGTACCCTGGAAGAGGGGAAACACCTGTCTTAGTGGGGAAAAAGAGAGAAAGAGAGAGAGAGACAAGCTGAAGCAAGGTTTATTAAGGTTTCCTTATCTTGCTGAGGAGACCGGCCCGGTCATCACCCGGTGGATCTGAGCCAATGCCAACTTCAACAGCATTTTAATCAGGCCGTCTGTTCTCTCCGTTTCCTCTGCCCATACACTGGTCTCCCTCCAGTGGCTCCTCTATCTTGGGTTGATTTCTCCCTGTTCCTGACTAGGCCAGGCATCTATAGTTGGCAGGTATGTGGCTCCTTTGCTTCCCACCAAGGGGAGGTGGCCACAGACAACCCAGGTGAAGAGCCACGTATGGAAAATATCTCTATGGTAACGGTTGGGACTTGACAGAGCCAGGTTCATACCAGTCAGACTACAGAGTAGCTCCAGGCAGGATTTAGGTCAGCCCCCGGTTGGTGCAAGCCCACAGGTTGCCCAACACCACCACAGAGCCAGCTTCTAGCAGAACTGATTGGGAGTCCAAATGCCTCCCCAAGCCCTTCTGTTCCAAGTATAATAAGCAAATGGATATTATCTGTGGGTGACGCTGAAGAAACTCAAGCTTTCTGGTGGTTCAGCAATCACTCGGGGATCTCGCAGTGACTCTGGATGGACTTTTCCAGCATCAAAGACCACCTTTCGTAGATGGGCAGCAGTATTATTTGCTAGGGGGTTTGTTCAATGAAACATTGGTAACCAAGAACTCCCAGTAAGATGCAGTCTTGTTAACAGAGTGTGGCAGGTGGTATCTTCCAAAACTGCTCACCACAGTATTTCCAGACCTACATGTTCTTCCAGAAACTGGACGTTCACCCATCAAGAGTAGAATCCACATCCTGTCCCCATTACCTGGGCAGCCTTTGGACTTCCTTTGTGACCGACAGAAGGTTGGAGAAGTGACACCGCAAGACTTCTGAGGGCGGCTCACAAAGGCTAAATGGCTTCTGCCTGGCTTGCTCTCTCTCTCTCTCTCTCGCTCTCTCTCTCTTGCTCTCTCTCTCTCTCTCGCTCTCTCTCTCTCTCTCGCTTTCTCTCTGTCTCCCTCTTCCCTCATGTACTCTCTGAGCTTTAAGTGGCGGTAAGAAGTCAAGCTACTCTGACACAGAGAGACAGAGAGAGAGAGAGATGCCTCATGAGGAGCCCTGGCTGTTAAGATGCTTCCCAGACCAGGTGTCAGACATGTGAGTGAGTGAGTCCACAGGTGATTCCAGGCCCGGCACGTCCTGCCTGCAATTGCATGAAGAAGCCCAGTCAGTGACGGAGGCGAGAACAAAGTGCAGGGCATCTTGTGGAGAAGAGGGTGGGTCAGGGCGAAGGTTGTATTCACAGAGGAGGTGCCACTCCAGCTGGGTCTTGAGGGACGAATAAGAGCCCACCAGGCGGGCAAAGAAAGAGGCTATCCAGGCAGACGATGGGGCCTGGAGGTGTGGAACAGCCACAGGAAGATGCAAGAAGTTCCTGGGGATGGAAATGAAGGACTCCATTTACAGAGCCAAGGAAAGACACAGTGAAAGGAGACCAGGATCTGATTTTCATCTGAGAAAGATCATTCTGACTGCAATAGAGAAGAGGCAGGGTGGCAAGACCAGTTCCTACTATGAAAACAGTTCAGGGGCGAGATGGTGGAAGTCTGACTTAAGTCAGCAGCCGAAGTGGAGAGAAGGTGGCAGCAAGGAGAAAGGAAGTGTCTCAGAAAGTACACCGTTACCTGTTGGGAGAAGAGAGTCAAGGTGGGGGTGGATCCAGGTTTCTGGCTCAGAGAGAGGGGAGGCTGGTACATTCACTGAGCTTTAGATTGCACGTTGTATGGAGGGCAGGTGGACTCATGCTCTTTCCACCTGTCTCTGCTCCCAGTGGGGATGCTCAGGGACCAGAAGCATGTCCAGGCCTCATCAGCAACAGATACATTTTTAAGTCCAGAAAATGAGTGAGCCACTGAAGAGTAAGCATCATGGTGAAGGAAGAGGGAGATGGATGAATGGACAGAGGAAGCAGACCCTGGAAAGGAGAATGGAGAGAAAGAGAGGAGGAGCAAAGACAAGCCCAGGACCCACAGAGCTGAGAGCTGAGCTATCCCGGGAATAGGGTAAAGGATGCTCGTCTCTGGATGGGCTGTTGGCGCTGCCCCCTACTCTTTGCACTGGGTCCTTTCCCAGTTATTTATTCATTGCATAACATTCGAAGAAATGCACGGGTCAGAACAAAACCCTTATTTCTAGTTTATCATGAGGGGTAATAATAGCAATACCCAACGATTTTAATGGTTTTGGCCAAGAGTTCACTTAATTCTTTAGGTATTCATCAGATTTTTCAGCAGGAACACATTTGAAATGCAGGAAGCAGAGTGCTGTGGCTTTTGGATTTGATCCAATAGATACAGTAACCAGACCTGCAGGTATATCCAAATTCCTCATGGGCACACAGGATGGGTGAGCTTGCACATTTTTGAGAATACTAAGGAATCATGAGATCTGCCAGCACTTAATTAATATTGATGGTCCCTTCCTAGAAATGTTGGGCTTTGAAAGCACCTTGGATGTCGTCAACTCTGACCTCCACAGATTTTGGGTGGCGTCATTAGATGGCAGGGGGCACAGAGTTTGAATTCAATTGGAAGCAAAAAAGTGGGAGAAACTTGATTCTATGCAGAGCTGGCCTGCAGGTGTATATAAATTATTGATGTGGATACCGCCTGATGAATTTGAGGGTAAAGGTAGGTTGGCCAGAGATGAATCATGGACTTTCTCTCAACTAGAGTGCCCAGGGCCAGGCCTCTCATTTTCCAGACGAAGGAACAAAGGACTACAGAAGTTAAACAGCTTGTCCAAGGTCACACCCAGGCTAGAGCCAGGGCTGGGTGATTCCTGGGGCTGAGTACCTTGCAGTGTTCATTTCCTCCAGCAGAGTCATCTGCAGGCCCTCTCTGGTTTTGTCCTATGTGTTTTACGTCAAATGCTGTAAACAGAGAAAGCAGAAACTATTGTTGGAAAATGCTTTTCCAACACTCGCAGCCATTTGCACTTGGTGATTTTTAAAAAGTTGTCCCAGTGCCCTTCAAATGCAGCTGTGAAATACGCGAACAAAATGCATACTGCCTTTGGGCCAATCTAACGTAGGTGCTTATTGTATCCTCAAAACAGATTCGGAAAATTAAGTAAAATTTTATCCATAGAGAGAAAATGTTACTATTAACTGCTTCTCAAAATCGAATCATGTTTATTTCTTGATAAGGTTATGGCATCACAGTGGGTTACTAGGAACCCGGCAGCTACAGCTTAAACTTGCCGGCTCCCAGCACAGTGCCCCAGCATGGGGGGGTGGGGGGGGCGGGGGTGCCTGCGGTCTGCTGGAGCGCTGCATGCACCCTGACTGCTGTCCTGCTGCTCTCAACCCGGTCTCCATGGGCCACAGGACCCCTTGCTCACTCAGCCCAGCTGGCTTCACCCAGGCTTTGCTCTCTTCCACTTCTCTGGCGTTAGAAATGGCTTCCGCTCACCTCTCCTTTGTGCAAGGCTTCCTCCTCCTGGCTTCCATGACACCAAGGCTAGCAGAGTTTCCCTCTCAAGGCCCAAATCTGATTGATTAGTGTTGCTTCCTGGAGCACAGTGATGGGAAGGATTCTGAAGCCAATCCACCCATGTTCTCCACCTGGAAAACTCCTCCCACTCCTTCAAGGATCAGCTTAAATTCCACCTCCTTGCGCAGTTGGGGGTGGGGCTCCCTCCTCCAGGCGCCCAGTCCCAGTACAGATTCTGTTATAGCACAGATCGCTGTGTAGTGTTTTTCCGTTTAGGAGCCATCCCTCCCCTAACCCTGAGCCCCTCAAAGGCAATCTCTTTTCTCTTCATCCACAGGGTCCAGCATAGCATTCTGGGTCCATTAGAGTATGGCAACTGGATAATGGATGGATAGATGGATGGATGGATGGATGGATAGATGGATAATGGATGGGTGGGTGGATGGATATGAATGTAACTGCTTGGTCTGCTGGTTTTCTGAGAGTATAAAAAGACGTGCTCACCAGTAGCTGCTGATTTTCTGTCCTCCACTGACATGCTCCCATCTTCTCCCACGTTTAGCTAAATGTGGCAAGGTGGAAGTTCACAGCTGGAAGATTTTTACCTTTTCTGTTGGAGTGGGTTCCCTGCCATGTGGACCCCCAGAAAATGAAGAGAGGCAGGATGGAGTGCTACTCCAGGGAGCAGGAGTCTTTAAGGCAGTACGGCATTCTGGAGGTTTCCTGGCCCCTTCCTGCGTGCCTTGCAGACAGACTGTGCTCAGCTCTGGGCCACTCTCGATTCTGGGGTATCGTCAGTTATTATTTTTTTAAAGTCCATCCCTGACTCTCAGTCTCTGTTGACACCTGGTTCAGCATGACAAGGTGGAAGGCACTGCCTGGAATAGATGTACCCGCCTGGCTCTTGGCTAACACTCAGGAACTAGACGGATGTGTTTTCTGGTGATTGCCCCAGCATGTCGGTCCAGTTAGATCCAGAAGTTGCTGGTTGTGTGACTGATAAGAGAGAGAAAAAATAAATGAGCTGCTAGGAACAAAACTAGCAGGTGATCTTCCTTTTTGTTTTTCACTCAAAATTGTCTCAGACATTGTGGTCACCTTATTCGTTTGTGTTCTGTCAACCGGCCCTGTCTGAGCTCTAGGACACACAGGAGAGGTGAGAAGACATTGTCCCTTCTCCCATAGGGCTTGCTCTGCCGTTAGGGAGGACAGACCACAAGCAAGAAAATAAGTAGAACTAGAAATGATTGAAGGAGCTAGGGTCGCTAGGGTGGAGATGGTCAGGGGACCCTTCTGGGCATGTGACATTTCCGTTGAACCCTGGAGGATAAGGGAGGATCCGCCAAGGCTCGGTGCACGGTATCTGTCAGTGCATACTTACCGAACCCAGAGAGGAAAGTCCAGCTGGAGTCCTTCAGAAGCAGGCTGGGTGTCCAGCTCCCACAGAGTGTAAATGGCAGCACCACCAAGAGGCAGATGGATGGAAATGGTGACCTTTGAAGCTGGGCTCTTGGGGAATGCTGGAGACAGCTGGACGGCAAGGTGCCTTTGGTGACTCTTGGGCTACTTCTTGTTGGCAGGTGTCTGCAGTGAAGCATGCACAGGGAGGTTTTATAGCCTAGTAATAGCTTGTAGTCCATTTGCGAATATTGGACCAAGTGCTGTGTGTTGATATGGTTACTAGCGACATAAGTGCCCTGCCCATTACTGCAATTAGTGCTTTATTAAAGCAGCATTTTCAGAGTCGAAAGCTTCATAGGCTAAAACACCAGCAACGTTAAAATGTGACCAGAAACAAGGAAACTAAGGACCGGATGCCCCAAACCCATCTTTGGCTGACACATAACTTGATAAAAACCCTTTATCTCCGGAAAGGGACTTTGTGAGCAGCTTTCTATTTTCCCATTTCTATAAGAAGCCATTCTCCAGTCCGCCCAGTGTGCCCGTGACACGCACACACTCCATCTTGCAGTGTGATGGAAGTGACAAGCGGGCGCAGTGCTCGAGATCAACTCCGAGTTTCCACGTTTCCTTTTCTCGATGTTTCTTAGCATCTTCCAGAGCATCGTTTGATATCTGCTTCCAGGGCCTTCAGGAGAGGAGATACATTGCCAAGCCTGGTAGTTAATGTTTGGTTTTATAAACAATTAAACAGCCATCTGTTAGCTTGCTTCGGTGACTGAGAAAGCACTGTCTAATTGCTGTGGGCGTCTAAATGGATGAGCTGCACGGGGACGATCGTGCTCTGGGCCCAGTCCAGCGGCCCCAGTCACCACATGACTGAAGAACTCAACTCTGCGGCCTGTGGCTGTTTGCGTCCGTCTCCTCTGCCCACGGGGGAGAGCAGACACAGCCGGCTGGCTCACTCTGCATCCACGGCCCTGATGTGCACGCAGGCCAGTATGAAATTGTGTTGAACGGATGAATGAATGAATGAATTTTGATCTTACAAAGATGGAAAACTCCTCTTTTTAAAGAAAAAAGTTGGCTTGAAACATTAGAAAGTCATTCTCTCACTATTCTGGAGGTCAAAAGTCCAAAATTAAGATACCCGTATGGATACACGCCCTCGGAAAGCTTGAGGAAAGACCCCTCCTGGCCTGTCCCAGCTACGGGTGACTCTAGGCGTTCCTTAACCTGTGGCTGCATCGCCACAATATTTGCCTCCATTTTTACACAGCCTGCTGGCCTTCTATGTGTTTCTGTCCAAATTTCTCTGTTAATGTGGGAGGGTTTACTTCCAGCCGCAGGTGTCGAGTGAAGCGCTAGCGTCTTGTCTGTGTGTCTGTGTTGTTCCTTTGTTTATCATGGAGAATCCTCGAGCTGGCTGATTTCATCTCTTCCGTGTGGGTCTTCTGTTCCCACGTGGCTTGGTTCTGTGCTTGGGTGCAAGACAGGGCGACTGTCTTATTCTAGGAAAAGGTGTCTCGTGCATGCCTGTTGGAACTTCTCCTGTTCCTGCTCTCTATGGAGAAATAACATTACAGGGAATTCAGTCATGCATACTGTATATTCTGTTAGCATTTCTTTTCTAAAATTTCCGTCATGGTCATCTATGTTCTTTTTTTTTTTTCTCTTGTCCTCCTTCCCAGGTGGCACAACGTCGGCAGGAGGCGCTGGCGCTCCAGGCGGTCTGGGAAGGGCCGGGTTTGATAAGCCGAGCTCTGGGGGCCATGTCAGAGCCTCCAGCCGCCCTCCAGCTCTGGGAACGCGCATGCGGGCTCTGGTGTGTCTCAGTCTCCAGCTGGGTTTGACACCAGAGCCACTTTAGTGGTGACTTCTCAAGAAACTAGTGTGTCCCCCCAGGCACTTTAGGGCTCAACAGTGCACAGCTTCTTTATTGCGTTTCCTCCTGTCTTTACCAGATTTTTTCTCGAATGTTTCTCTAAATATAACAGGATTTTCCTGAGTTTTCCTCTATCCAATTTTGGCTTTCTCTCAGTCAAAATGTCTGACTCAAACAAATAGGTATTAAATACATTTGAAATTAAAAGTAAATTAAATGCCTTCAAGTGTTTGGCAAACAGAGGCTTAGCAATCTCAGGTGGTATGAGCACAGAGGGCGAGGTGGGCTTCCTGCCGGGGGGCCAGAGTGCAGGTCTGGAAGGGCTTCCACGTCCTTGTTCTACAGCCAGCAGTGATCAGAAAGCACTAGAAACACCCAGCAAAGGTTTTTCCAGAATCTTTATCACTTATGATAACATAATTTATAACCCTTATAATTTATCATCCTGAAGTTGCAATTTCCCAATATTTTCTGGAGCCTTGAAATGTTAATTACTTGCTTCTGCGACATCTCCTTTCTTCATAAAAATGCCAGATGGCACATATTCATGGTTTAGATTGCAGTTAATTAGAATTAAAGTTAGTTTCTGTTTTGGGCAGGATATTTTTTGAGGCTGGTGTGACCCCCTGGGGAAAATTGTATATTCTAAGATCCCAGGGGTCCTTGAGGCACAAAGGTGCGGGGAGCATAAAATGTCCAAGATGACCCATGCCAAGCTGTTTCCCCCCCCTTGTCACCACCCTTCTCCTTGCAAGAGCTGTTTGCTTCACACACTATGTGACAAGTGCCAGCCCTGGCTGAGGGCCATGGAAGGGGGCCCAGAGATGAGAGGATGGGAGTCAGTCACCCAGGAGCCTCCTCTCCCTACCACAAACCACAGACCCAAGAGTGACACCCCTTTTGCACACTGTAGTTCTGTGTCCCCCCTCCTCACCACCACCATTATGACAAAGCCAGAGACCACAGAAGATTTCTAGCTGCCCTGATCACAAGGTATTCACCACCCCAAACAACTTCCACAAGGCCGTGCTGAACAAATGAGTTCCTTCCAGGTTTACGGTAGACTCTCCTACTTTCACTGCGGGTTTTATTTATTTTTTTTTTCTGCTGTCTCAGGATGTGGAGAGTACTTAATTGTTTGGAGTAAGAGGACTTTTCTCCATGTCTGGCTTCCTTCTGAGAACACAGATATTTGGCATCCGTTCATCCATTGTGTGGCTTCCCCCTTTCTGCCCCTGCGAGCCTCGGAAACCTTCCTCCCTTCAGCCCCACGGCTTCCTTCCCCACCTCCGCAGGTTTCCTGCCTGCCCACTGTGCCGTAGCCATGGGGAGAGCCGCAGACCTCTGCGCCTCCAGCCAGAGCCACGCCACCAGTAACCTAATCATCCTTTCCTCACTGCCCGCCCGTGAATGAGGCAGTTGTCCTGGCAGTGAAATTGAATTAGGGCTATGCTTGCGAAATCCAAAATGTACTCTGCTGGGGCCTCAGTAAAGGCCCTAAAATTCAATTTAGCAGACTGGGGAAGCAAGACAGAAGTCCCTGAGGGGGGCCTATCAGCCTCTTCCATCTGGTTGCTGAGAGCTGCAGCCTGGTGTGGTAGAAATAGCCGGACTTTGGGTTCTGACGGATTTGACTTTGAGTCAAACTCAGCCATTTGCTGCTTTGTGAGCTTAGGCAAGTTACTTAACTTCTCTGAGCCTTGATTTCCTTACCTATTCAAGAGAGCTCATAAAAACATCTACCTTTCGGGATAATGGTATAAAGTATACGAAGTGCCTGGTAATGAGTGTATGTTCAGTAATGAAAGGACTTACTGTTTAGGTTCAGCCTCTGGAATATAAAAACAGAAATGACGCCGAGGAGTCGGTGAGGGAGCTTTCCCACCATGGATTCGCAGCTTTCGTAACTCAAGTTGCACCAGACAGCTGGACAGTGATAGAACCAACGCTAACCAGGTCGCGGACACTGCCCAGAGCTGTCTCTTAAGGTTTACCCACACTCCGGCCTCCTGCCTACTGAACCATGGGGGCAGCAGCTTGGAGACTCCACTTGGGTGTCTCCTCCTTATCTGCTGTGTCTTGCCTGGTACCACGTGAACCTGTCCTCCTGCCCTTCCTGCTGCCAAATGTCAGATCTGGGGGCGGGGAAGGAACACCACCATGGCCCCTGGAAGAAGCTCTTTGAGTGGAAATCCTCCACGAAGCACAGTGGACTTCTGCTTATTACCACTGCAAGGTGCTAAGTGGTTTCTCTCTTCTTCAGTGGGCCTTCCTGACCAAGAGACAGCATCCTACGCCCTCCAGACGTGGAGCTGGTGATGGTGGTGAAGGGTGAGGCAAAGGTGGAGAACCCATCATTTCTTCCCTTTGTCTTGGAAATACAATGTAATGGTCACACTATCTGAACCCTGTTGTGGGTAAACAAGTGATAGCACCTTTCTGGGTCTCTGTTTCCTCCCCTGTAAGTGGGGGGTGCTAGGCAAGAGGACACGAAGTCCTTTTACCTCTAGTAGCCTATGATTCTGCAGTAGGATTTATAAACTAAAGTCTTGGCATTTGGAGTGAAATTAAGGAGAAGACTTGGTATGTTGAGCTCTTCCACCTGAGCAAACACTACACCCACAAAGTGCAAATTCCCACTGGCAAGGAAAACAATAGGACCACCCTGGGAGTGGGAGGGGCGAGATTAAAGACAGGTGGCATTGGGAGGGAGACCTCTTTCTCTGTGGCAAAGGATACTACCGCTGTCTGTCAGCTGAGACAGTCTGGGCAGCAGAAGGGAGACTGTAGGTCACAGCGTGGTGGACAAGGTATAACCGCTCTTTCTGAGTACCACTCGTCTCACTGCTGTGTACTGTAGTGTGGGGGAAATGGGGCGTGAAAGCAACAGAGGTCATGTACACAGAAAAGTCAACTTGGTCAAGTATGAAATGCTTTCAGCTGCTTCTGCAAGGTCTTCTGACAGTACTACAAAGAGGTCAGAAGTCACCTGGTATTCGCTCTTCCATCAATAACTTGTTTAAGAGGTGGTGGGGGAGGGGGGATCGTTATCTCCCACCTGGGTACTTGTAGAATTTCTTTTTTGTCCTTGTAAAGAAAAAATGTTATCAGGATGTGTCTAGGTGTGGGTCTCTTTAAATTGGTTTTACCTGAAATATGTGAGCCCATCAGTGTGGTCTCTTCCCAGCTTGGGCCTGTTTTACTCAATACAGTTTTTATTACCTCTGTTTCTATTGTTCTGGGTTTTTTCATTTGCAAATATTATAATTCTTAAATTGGATTTCCATTCTCCTCCTCGGTATCTGTCTCTTTTTTCGGTTTTTCTCTTCTTATCATTTCTGACTCAGTGCTCCTTTCGCATACAACCTGGGGGGCTCCTGAGATTCAGCTCCAACGCCCTGATTCCGTTTTCTACACTGCTGGTTTGGCTTCTGTGCACTTCCACATGGGGTTTAATTTTTTAAGTGCATTTTTGCCATCCATTTTTTTCTCATCTCTCTTCATATGTCATCTTACTAACTTTTTATTTTTATTTTTTTAAATAATTTATTGTTGTTCAATTACAGTTATCTGCATCCTCTCCCCTCCCCTCCTCCTCCCTCCCCACCTCCCTCCTCCCTCTTGGCTCTGTCCATATGTCCTCCATAGTGGCTCCTGTAAACCCTTCTCCCCATTGTCCCCTCCACCCTCCCCCCGGCCACTGTCATCTTACTAACTTTTTAAAAGACCTTGTTTTGAATAGAGCAACAAAATTGAGAGGAAGTTACAGAGATCTCTCATGTGCCCCCCACCCCCACGCATATATAGACTTGGCCTTGCCCATGATCAACATCATTTGACAGAATGGCACTTTTTTGGGTTTTTTGTTTTTTTAACACCAAGATGAGCCTATATTGAAACATTATAATCACCCAAAGTCAATAGGGTGTTTCTCTTAGAGTTCACTCTTGGAGTTTTATGTTCTATGGGTTTAGACAAATACATAATGACATTTCCATCATTATAACACCATACACAGGATTTTCATTGTCCTAGAAATCCTCCATGCACCACCTAGTCATCTCTCCCCGACCCACCACTCATGACCACTGACCTTTTACTGTCTCCACAGTTTTGCCTTTTCTAGAATGCCATGTAGTTGGAATCACCCAGTGTGTAGCCATGCAGATTAGCTTCTTTCACTTGGTAATGTGCATTTAAGTTTCCACCATGTCTTTTTATGGCCTGATAGCTCATTTCTTTTTAGCACTAAATAATAACCCATTGTCTGAATAGACCAGTTGATTTATCCACTCACTTACTGAAGGATGTGTTGGTTATTTCCAAGTTTTGGCAATTATGAATAAAGCTGCTATAAACATCCATAGGTTTTGCATGGACATATGTCTTCAACTCCTTTGGGTAAATATGAAGAAGCATGATTGCTGGATTGCATGGGGAAGGTGGGTTTCCTTTTGTAAGAAACCATCTTGCTATGGTGTTAGGGATCAGCATGATTCTTACCTCTGCACGGAATAGTGACAGGAATTGGGAACAAAGGGACTGCTGTGGTACTAGGGAATAGATATTATGACAATTTATTAATCTGTACACTTAAAGTGTTTTACTTTTCAAAATGTATGCTAGAGTTTAGTAAGAGATTACAACAAAAATTTTATATGGCAGAACTACCTAAGAAAGCAATGTACTATGTAGGATAAATGCACATCTTCCTAAATGAAATTTTCTAAATAAAAAGGAAATCACTTTGCTACCTTTTCATCTAAGTCTCTTCTCTGGGCGTAGTTTTCTGTAGTTCATAAAGACTGTGTCTTCTTCTAATCAAAGATGTCTTAAATTTATATATTTTTTTCTTATAGTACACATGTTTTGGAGGTCTGCTCCTTTTCAGAGTCTTTAGAAATATTCTTTCCTCTTTTTTTATAAGTTACATCTTGGTTGTTATTTCTGTCCATCTACCCTCAAATGAGAGGGTATTTAAGCACACTAGTAAAACCCTTGGAATATTTACCATGTGCTCAGCAGTCTACAAAATGTTGGCATTTAAATTTGTGCTTTATTCTCACACACCCCAGCACCTTATACCAGAGAGAAAGATAGGTCTTTTTTCCCTAAATACTGGCTCTTTTAGCCCTAATGAGGTTCTAACAGCTCCTTCCTGTTTCTGGAGCATCTGAAGAACTTGCCCCATATAAGTCTTTGCTAGGGAAGGTGGCGTTCTTCCAAAAAGGGTCCAGAATGGTACAAGACTGGGAGGGGACATAAAATGGTGTTGCTATAGGTCTGCTCACATGGAAGGGGCTCAGACCTGGGAGTGCCTGAACTTCACAACAGGCCTGCTGAGGAGGCATCACCTTGAACCCTGCTTCAGCAGCAGCTGCCGGGTGGGAGGACCTGAGCTCCACAGAGGATGGGCTGGAGAAGTAGCAGCATTAGAAACAGGGATCACAGAGGCTCAGAACAAGGGGCCTGTCCCCAATATTGAGGGGCTATGCGAGCCAGCTGATATTTAGCTTCTTCCTGACCTTCCAGATTTTTACTGTATTTAGAATAATCCAGAAATGTGACTTTCGTTGCACTTGGGTTTTGTGGAGTAAGTCATCCCGGTTACACATAAAATGTTCCAGGAAATCTTCTGAGTACCTGCCAGGCAGGCATTAGTGTTGTCATTCTACAGATAAGGAAACGAGGCACAAAACTGGGATGTCACTTTCCTTAGGCCCACCGCTCACGGCGGCAGTCAGTCTTCAAACCCAGCACCCCCAGATGACCAAGCCCTCATGCCCTGCATTTCCCTGTCTCTAGGGTTACGTGAGCCTTCGCCGTTTTATGTCTTCCTAGAAGTTTTAGCAGGAAATTAAACCAGAGATCGCCTCCATTTTGTAATGTTTCTATTTTCTCATAACCTATGACTTGTTGGTGTTGTCCCTTAAAGTTGATGATTAATGCTGATTTATAAGAAAGACAAATGCTTATTTACTAATCTTTGGAACGACCAAGGAATTAACAGAGGAAATCAGGAATGATGCCAAATATCTTTGCTAAAGC
Organism: Micronycteris hirsuta; assembly: GCA_004026765.1. Classification (NCBI taxonomy): domain Eukaryota; kingdom Metazoa; phylum Chordata; class Mammalia; order Chiroptera; family Phyllostomidae; genus Micronycteris; species Micronycteris hirsuta. The sequence continues at coordinate 56,019 of PVJI01005301.1, read as the reverse complement.
TTAATATATGGTTATGTCCACCTCCAACGCTTCGATGAAAACAATGTCAAAGTTTGGTTTTGTGTATTTTATAGTCCTGGCTCCCTACCAAATAAGACTCATACTAATAGTTAGTTACCAGGCTGTTGTTTTTGGTGAAGTGTAATTTTAGAACCCACTCGAGCAGCCTTTATAACAAATGCACTATTGTCCTCTGCATTTTATTATGCAGCAGATGAAATAACGACACAACACGAGATGATGGCTCCCTCGCAGCTCCCGAGATTTGTGCCTCCTTGGAAACATGAGCAAGGCAAGGCACAGCGAAGCAACATTCTCAACGTGTGGTGACTTCCAGCCTGAACTGCTCGATTTCTAGCTCCAGGACAGCCCGCGGCTCTGTGTGGAGAAACCGTTGCCATGAGTTTCCAAAAGGAAGAATGCAGGCTTTAAGTCGTAATTCTCTAGAGGATATCAAATGATCATAGGGAAAACCATGAAGTCAGTTCAGCTTCTGACCCTAAATTTCAAAGAAAACGAGGAGTGATAGAAAATTAAAGCTTGCTGGAAAACATAGTGGTGCACATTTTAAAATCACGGTCCATAAATACTTATTTTTTTTTACCTCATTTCTCAAGTGAGTCATTGTTTTCTTAATACGAATTATATCATCGCCTGTTTCGAAGAGTAGGAACCAGGCAATATGGTAAATACAGGATGGAATCAGCTGAAATACAATTGCTTACACAAACCCCCGAAGTACTTGCTGTATCCGAGGCATCTGACTCCGGGCATGCAGCAGAAACTGCCTAGACCTCAGGTACAAGGCATGCGGCTGCCAAGTGGTCTGTCTCAATCCTAAAAGCAGCTTGACATGTTCTTCACACAAAAATGCATGCCACTTGTCGTGAAATTCTGGATGCTATACATTGCATCATATGTATACAGTTACATATTTAAATATAATTTATGACCACACCAGTCACGAATCAGGAATGAGTGAGCAGAGAATATAAATACATACTGGGTTCCGCCTTTTAAGCCTGTGGCAAAGTGGTAGCGCCTCATTCCCACCCTCTCCGTCTTCTCTCTGACCAGACACCACTTAATACCATTTGAGTCAATAATATGGGTTATGAAGTCCCCATTCATGACCCAAATTGGATGTGTACTCGGAGATTCAAAGCTAAAGCAAAAAATGAGGAAATGTATCTATTTTCACCCAGTTACAGCATATATGACTGATTTGTGAAAATTCTCATATAGCTAGCTTTTTTTTTTGTCAGATGAGGTTTCTAATTTGCCCGAAGTCCACAAACCAAGAGCTTATTAGGATTATTTAACTCTTAATTTTCTCCAGTAGTGGGAATAAAAAATCAATACTGATCTTTCTAAAAACAATTTGGCAACATAAATCTAGAGTCTGAGGAATGTCTGTATTCTGCGGGAAATGGGTTATAAGAAATAATCAGGGATGTGGATGTAGATTCAATATAAAGATGCTTATCAAAATGTATTTACAATAGAGAAAATCTGGAAAAAGTCCAAGTGCTCCACAATAAGAAAATAGTTAAAGTATAATTTCTCTATATGAAGGAATATTACACAGCCATTTTAAAAAAGCGTGTCTGAAAAATTATAATAATGCTAGTACACTAAAAATTAGAAGTAGTTAGGAGTAAATAATTATGATAATCTAATGTTTGTGCATAGAATACTTGTAAATATTGAATGAAAAGAGTGAATTATATTGGTAGTTATTTTTAGTTCGTGCTGATTCTATTTTCTTCTTTACATTTTTCTGCATTTTCCACAATGTCTGCAATGATCCTGTGTTAGTTTTATAATCATAAAAATAATAAACCATGCAGATGAAAGATATTATAAACCAGGTTTGTACAAGGCACAGCACTAGGTATGAGCTATGGAATAAAAGCTGCTCTGTATACATAGCTTTTAAAAGAGTGATCCCCACATCAAATTCACCCAGGAATCCAAAAGCCCTCAACAGTGAGGAAAATACCCTGATGGGCTCTGAGAGTGTGGACATGTAAACCAGTCAAGGTCTTGTCCTACACTAAGGATGCATCCTCCATAGATGGAGGCTCACAGAAGCCCTCGGTTAAAGTGTTCATCTGCATATCCCATAAGACATGACCTAGCAAGTCACTTTCAGTCAAATCTGCAAGAGGGGCAGAGGGCCCCAGGGAACCTGATGCGTCCAGAACATGTCTGCAGCTTTAACAGGTGCAAACAACTTCGCTCGTCTAAATATAAACCCACTCAGGCCGTTTGGAAAGTCTCTCCCTCTTTCTATTCTCATCAGGCAGAAGAATGTTCTCTTCTTTAGTCCTGTCTCCTGGTGCTGGGTATTTTTATTTAGATTTGCTCTACAGTATTTTTTGGTTCAAAGAGAGGCAATGTTATAACTCTAAGAAGGAAAAAAATGATTTTTTCTCCTAAAATTTTGGATGAAGATAGGACCTCAGTTTGGGCTGTCTTTGAAATGTGTTAAGTTGAAAAGGAGATAAGACAGCAATATTTTTTAAAATCTTCTGGATAAGCACAAAGCTGATCTTAACACATGCATAGAGAAACATTGCTTTAATCAGCACAGTGAAAATTCCTTGGGGGACTTGAGAGAGCCCTGCATCTTTGCTGATTCCCGCCATGTTCCCTCCCATTACCCCTAAACTCTAACTGCCCCTTCAGGATGCTGCTCAGTGGTCACTCCTTCAGTAGCATTCTCTGACCTCCCCTACTCCTCACGCTCACCTCCACGGCCACACATGTGCAGCCTTCCCATTAGCTCCCAAAACACAGAGATTTACCGTCCATACGTTTACCCCACTTCATTATTTAATCTAAGAGAATAAGATATATTTCACTTTTCCATATCTAGCACCCAGGTTTACAGTAGTTCCTCGCTAATGTGTTGAATGAATGGACAAGAGTGTAAGCGAGGACTGAACAAGTCGCTGATGAGCCCACATTTAAGGAAGAAAAAAGACAGAGCTACCACTAATAGACACAAAAAAGAAAAGGGTATGGGAATATGATAAGTAGCTGTGGTTAGCCACTGTTAGTCTTTTTGGCTTATTTGAGGAGGGGAGGGTTGGCTTATTGAATGAAATTAAAACCAAAATGTCAAATGTTATCAATGAACTAGGTAGGCATTGACTAAAGGGTTGAAATTGTCCGTTTTGACTTTCTTTCTGCTTTAAATTGAGAGAGTGAGGCAAGATCTCAATGTCCAAGGGCCAGTCCAGCTGTCAGGTTCTGGGGCTCCAGACTGCTATGAATTCTGCTGGAACAGTCCTCCAAAGCTTGCACCCCAGCTCTATTCTGATCGCAAATAAAACTGTGCTCTTTTCAGATGCATAGATGCCACACTCCTACCTACCAAGACTGCGGTATGCCACAGCTAAGTTTAGGTCCACTCTCGTGGTCTGAAATAGTGATCAAAACCACCAGGAAAATTATTACTCATGGTTTCCTAGATCTATGTAAGGAAGATGCTTCCAAACCCTCATGCTGTAAAGTTGTATTTGCTTGTCCCAACTTCTTCCCAGTTTCATTCAGATCACCCTTTGCCTGCACACATTTTGCAATACCTGTTGGCTCTTTGTCTTTGCCGGCTCACTCAGCATGCTCACTACACTGGAGAAACGCAGCCAACGCTTGGCTTAATAAACCTTCAACTCACTCATCAGCTAATAAATGGGGGGTAGAGTTGGGAACAGGATTATTGCACAGAAACTTTGTTTGCCAACCACCTACCAATAGGTGGTTTCACAGGTGGTCTTTTCTCAGATTTGCCCATGGAAAGAGAAGGAAGAGGGCTAATGATCGCCCTTCAGACAGGGAGACTATGTCTGGGGAAGCTAAGCTGAAGGCCTGAACTGGGTTACTGCAGCTGACTAGTGTCCTAGTCTCAGACCCTAGTACAACTAGGATATGCTCTTCTATGCCTTACAGCAGGATTTCCCAAATAACCACATTCAACATAATGAATTTTCATAAATATATTCAATGTAATGGACTGGCCTTTACTCTCAGATTATGTCCTTCTTTCATTTTGTTGTGATTGCTGTTAAAGAGAACTTTTTTCCCTCAACAAAAGGACAGTAACTGAAGATGATAAGGCTTTTTTTTTAATTCAATGTCTTTACTTGGCACTTTAAAAAGATGACAACCCCAATATGAACTTCCAAAATTCATTAAAATTAGAAAACTAGCATCCTCATCCCTAAAATGACCTGCTCAAAGCTAATCATAAAAGAGATTACTTTTTATATGTGACTATATAAGTGTGTATTTGTTGATCGCACAGGAGAGGAAGGGCTTTTGGTCCTTCCAATGTCATCATTCTCTGCAGACCTCAAGATACATCATAGGGATCATGTCCAAGTCATTCTTGTAACAGATTCAAGTCAGACAACTTCTTCTAAAATATCCTATTTTGCGTGTTTAACACACACTCACGTTTTTGTGCACATCATACCTGGGATTATCATACCTACGGTATGTAATCATTATACCCATGTATAATGCATACCCTTATTTTTCCCTCAAATATTTGGACAAAAAAAGTGCACATTATCCACAGCAAAATTCGGTACCTATCTGAGAAACCCTCGACTATGTACACTTGGCCCTCTGTGAAATGGGTTTGGTCCTTTGCCCCAATAACAACCGTATAAAAAGAACCGTACTATATTCCTATCTCAGTAGCACCTGGACCAAGACCGGCACCAAGCAAACGTTCAATAACTGTTAGGGCACTATCTCAGGAGCTGGGAATAACTACCCAGAAAAATGCCATCTAAATAGGAAGGAAATACAAGGATTTTCTCAGGGCGTCACCGGACTCTGCAGGTGGTAGGGGAAGGCTTGCTCATCTGCCAGGCCCAAGGCTTATGTGTGCAGATGAAGGCGGGGCAAGCGGGACAGTGTAAGAAGGCTTTGCCCCGCTAGGACTTTGCCTAGAAGAAGGAGCTTTGCAAACAGCTTATCCCCAAGCCTCTTGCTGTAATGACATGCACCTCTGTAGGAAAAGAGCCTCTGACCCCTGAGGCCTGTCCCCAGGCTTCTGATGAAACGGTGACCCACCGCCCTTCCCAGCCCCGGGACTGCAGCCCTATCCCTCCCGCCGCTCCGCAGATCACGTGGTGGAGCGGTGCTCTCCTGGAGCGCGGCCTCAAGGCAATTGGTCGCCGCTCCGGTCCTGGGCACACCCATTGGCTGCGGGGGGCGTTCACGTGAAAGGGGGTCTGGGATGGCATCCCGAGAAGGGAGAGGTGGCCGGAAAGTTAAAGGGAGCAACGCGGCGGCTGGGAGCCCGAGTCCCAGCTGTCCGGGAGCCGTGAGGAGGCGAGCGGGGTGCCTGTGTACGGACGTATGCGGCTGCCCGCGGAGGGCGCGGACCTGAGTCTCGGCCCCCGCTGCTGCTGTCGCACCGGCTGCCCCAGCCAATCTGACACAGATGCAGCCGCAGGCTGGCGCCTCTGCACCTCGGGGCTTATGAGCTGTACCAGGTAAAGTCCTCCCCCACGCCCTGGAGTCCGAGCGCAGGGCGGCAAACACGGCGGCGAGGGGCGTGCAGCGGCGACCCTCTTTGGTTCCCGCCATCTACACTTTCTCCGTCCAACTTGCAGTTATACTCCTGGGTGGAACACTCTAGACAGGCTCCAGGAAGCTGTTGCTTCCACGTGGAGCGGGCAATCCAGGGACGAGAGGTAGCATGGAACTTGTCGGGACCCACGTGTTCCACCGAGGTGCGGTCCCCGCGGGACTGGGACTTTAGATACCCTTGCCCTCTATTGTCCCTGGAGTGTATCGCCGGAGTTGGGCGGTGGGGTCTGGAGCACAAGAAAAAGTCCATTCGTCTCTCTCCGGACTCTGTTCCCCGTAAAACTCAAAGAAACACACTTGATAGACTCTCTAGCCACCGAGGGAGATGGGACGTAGAGCGCCGCGGTGGCCGAGGTCTCGCGAAGCCGAGTCCCCTCTGGCCTCAGGTTCCCAGACTGCGGCTGTTGGGGCGGGCTGGGGAGAGGCGGCCGCGTGGGGACGCTCGCGCGGCGCGGCTCGGGCCAGGATTACCCCGCCACCCCGCCCTGGTGTAATAACTTGGGCTCCTCCTCCTCCGGGAACCGAGCGTAGTCCGGTGGCGGCGGCCTCCCCTGCCACCTCCCTCTGAGCTCTCCGATGAAGCAGCGAGCGAGCTGGGGAGGGGGCTGCCCCTCGCCCCCAAAGGTGGGTGCCCGACCTGGAGGATTGTAGAACGGTTTGACGTGGGTCAGAGAAGAGTCTAGGGGGGAGTGACCTGTAGGATCTTCCAGCCTGTATGTTCCACTCTTTTGAACACAGAAAAAGGTGTGTGGGAAGGACTCACTGCAAAAGAGGGGATAGAGGGCCCAGAACGACATACTAGAAGATTGGGGCTCATCATGGCATCGTTTGTTAGAGAAGAAGGGGAAAATTGAGGAGAAGCTTGACTTGGAAATTTGGAGAGTTTCTAGAAGGTGTTGGAGCTTGTGGTTTCTGTGGCCAGGCCTCCCTGGGAGAACCAGGGTCCAGGAGAAGAGAGCACCAGGGCTTTGAACCGGGGTGCAGAGGAGAGAGGAAATGGTTCATTTGGCAGGGTTGTCCCGGAGCCAAACCTGGAGGAAGCCAGCTGGAGGCCTTACCACAAAAGTGAAGTTGAGGTGTTTAGGGAAAGTTAGTGGGATGAGAAGAACCACGGGGCACTATTGGCAACCACGAATGCCAGAGCCAGAAGGGACCTCAGAGTAGAAAGCTGGAGCCCAGAGACTTTGAGTGACTTGGAGCAAGTGGCGCAGTTGGACAGTGGCAGGTCTAGGCCCGCGCTCTGTGTTCCATGCGTGACATTTTTAGATGGCAGGGACTGTGCCATTTTAACTTATCTCTTTTCTGTAATATACAGCCTCTTCCAGAGATATTCATCTCAAAGATGCTTTGGATGGTCTGACAAGATAGAGGAATCCAAGTGGCTTTTCAGGCTGTGAATAAGGGCCCCATTGTCAGAGTACAAAGGGAAGGATGTCAACTTTATTCACACTGTGCCAGCCGAACCTTGTGGGAGGGAATAAAGGCACACCGAAGGGGTAGATGGCCAGGTTTTTAGAAAAATTTTAAACGATTGTGACTGCTTACCTAATGTAGTTTTGGTATGCCTGGGGTAGGGTGGGGGAGCATTGGTCCATCTTATTTGTCTGTCTTCACTTATCAAAGTGAAAGACAATGGAAGGGGAAATATCGAAATATCTTGGTCTCAAGACCAAAAAGAAAAAACCAAACAAACTTCCTATAAAATGCATGGCCAGAAAGTCCGTCAGCTGACACCCTGAAAGTCGGGGGTTATTTTCTCTACAAGCCTATAGTTTTCGTTAGAAAAGTCACCATGACATTTAGCCCTGGCCAGCTGCCTTGAGGTGGTGTGTTCTTTGTCACTAGTGGAACAGGGAAAACTTTATGCAGAGCTATCCGTGCTGTCTGATTTCCCTGGGGTGTTGGGGTTCGCCTGCTTTTGACCAGGAATGCTGAAATCCACCCTTGGGCATGGACCGGGCCCTCACAGGGCCAAAGCTCGGGTACCTACTGGGAAGCAAAGTTTTTGAGCATCCATATGTGTCTGAGTAACAGCCACTCATGCTCTCGTGATCCTGTCCTGCCACGAACTGGCATCCAGGTCCTGTGTCACACTGGGTCAAAAGTGTGTCTTGTTCAGTTTTTACCTCCGGCCAGCCTCGGTGACTCACATTCCCTGGTCCGGTGGGAAAGGGCTGGAGCAGCGGTGTGTCTGTCAGAAAGGGCCTGCGGTCCAGCGGGGGTGCGTCCTGCCCTGGGACTGGCCTTTCCATGCCATATGAGCAGCAAATGCCTGTCCAGGTGCCTTCTGTCCAGGAACTCAGGAAACTAGGACCGTGTTGCTAGGACTGCTTCTGGGTGGTGGTCACCCCTGTCACAGTCCATTGGGGAATTCCTGAGCAGTGTGTCAGGAATGCTTACAGCACTTGAGTGACCGAATCTTGGAGAATGTTCAGTTAGTAAAACCGGAATGTACGTGTGAGGATAGGCAGAGCGGCCAACAGTCAGATCCTATCTTAGATGGAGGCCGCTGGGGTGAATGTCCACACCTCCAGTTGTGGCGACAGAGAATGTGAAGGGGTTCTGGGCAGGGTGGCTTGTGCAACACCCCCGGGGCAGTAACCCTGGGGCCGACAGGTGGTTAACCTTGCTTTTGCCTTTCGTGGAAGAATGTCGCAAAACTGATTAGGCTCTGGAAAGTGCCAGTGGAATTGTTTAATTAGCTCTGGCTACCACTGGAACCTCACCTCCTGACCCCCAGTTCCACTAGTTTGTACAGCTTGGTGCTCAAAGGGATCCCAGGCAAATTTCCCCCTTTGGGTCCAAACAGTGTAACTTAACCAAATCTCCATTCTTCAACTGATTCCCTTACTTTAGAACTGTCTCCACAATATCTCGAGAGTTTCCCAGCCTTCTGCTAATGAGCTGTTTTGATGTCGTGTGGGAAAGCACGTATGAGGTTGGTTGGCTGGGCAGAGGGAACTTGCAGCTGACCTTGTGCTGACTCAGGCAAGGAGGAAGCTGCTGCAGCCAAGGGGGAAGCCCTCCTCCCTTGTTCATACCCAGGTTGTCAAGAGTGGACATAGTGGGAGGGGCTGTGATACAAGGCCTTGCCCCCTGCTTGGGTTTTCATTCCTATTGAATAAAAAACAAACCAACTAAAACCACCTGTGTTGAAGTTAGAGCTGAAGAGGTAATTCCAGTACATTCTAACAAAGTTTTGCAATGGAACAGGGAAAAACTAAATTCAAGTACTTCATAAGTTTAGGATTTTTGGGGTTTTTTTTGTTTTTTTTTTCAGTGAACCTGTTGGTCAACACTCCTAAAAGCTATCTCGTGCAATTCAGTCAGAACTCTCCTTTCCAGGGTAATTGCAGGGGTGTAAGAACAGATAATAGAAAGCAAATTGCCCTTATAATTTCACTCATTTCCTTTGTTACAGAAGCCACAGTAAGACAAACACCCTTTAAAATGAATGTTTAGATAACTACATCATGGCTATAAATTATTGTTTGTCTCTGGATGTGTGTGTTTCTCCAGTTGGTCATCGCTGAGTGGTTCCTGCATCCTAGGGAAGCGCTGTGATTCTTTTGGAAAAATGGGGTCAAACCCTTATGTCTTTGTCCTTTCTCACGGGTTTCACTGTCTTTGGTTAGTCAAAATCAGAAGGTGAAAATGAGATAGTATTTATTGGACTGAACCAGGGGTCCCAGCTCTGAGCAACAGTTTGGACAAAGATTGCTGTCACTTCTCCTTAACTACCCATCACCCTGCCGCCTCCACCATGGTGGGGGGTCGGGGGGGGCGGGACTAAGGGAGGCCCGAGAGTGAGCACCCCAGCACAGCACCGCACATCTGCCCCCCCTTGCCAGAGTGAAGGAGGTATGTCTGGAACTAATCTTTTCCTGCATTCTGTGATTCTCAGACTAGAGATTTTAAACCTGGTTTCATCACTGACTTCTCAATTAGCCCATTATAACTGTCAAATCAGAACATAAATTTGCCATAATAATTAGAAAGCTAAAAAGTGCCCAGCTTTAGTTGAGGGAATTGTGTTGACTGTGGTTTTGGCAAATCTTGAAATATTTGAGGGTTGTGGTTTTTTTAGATTCACTTTATTCAGATTATGGAGGGGTTATTATTTTAGAAAATGTGAGCAAGAAAACAGAAATTTCTTGAAATCACATCAGCTGGATATTCTGACAGTTTTGAGTGTATCTCTAATCCTTTTTTGGTGAATATGCATAATATACATACTATTTTTGCCCACAGGTCTGATCTCTATGTACAGTTTTGTCCTCTCAATTTTTTACCTTAACAATTTTTTTTGTGCCATTCAAATCTTTCTCCAAATAATGGTCTGATGATGATATAAAGTTTTATCCCATGGATGTGGTGCACTGATTTAACCCGATACCTGTTATTGGTCATCTTATTATTTTCTCACCCCTCCCCCTATAATGTTGTCATTGAACATTTTAGTGCTTTAACCTCCATGCATTTTTAATTGTTTCCTTAAGATAAAGACCTGCATGTGATATTAGAACCAAAAATGATAAGGATATTTAGAAAAGTTGTACTAATTTGGATTAATACGGGTATTTGTATTATATTTTAAAATTCTTACCTAACTCAATAGGTAAAAATGGGCATTGTTTCCTAATCTATATTTCTTAAGTTACTTACAAAGTTGGACATTTTGCATATTTATGAGCCACTTTTAAATTTTTTCATGAATTTTCTATTCATGCCTTCCTATTTTTGTACGTGAAATACTTGACTTTGGTGTTGGTTTGTAAGACTGTTTATTTATTAAGGTACCGACCTTCTGCTGTCATAATAGTTATACTATGTTTTCCCAGTCTGTCTTTAATCTTTGGAGTTTAAATTTTTTTCACTTAAGAAAAATGCAGTATTCATAAGTCAGATTTAACCTAATCTTTAGAGTGATTCTGTTTGGTGTTATTCTTATAGAGGCTATTTTCACTGCAGAAAAAAAACCCAAAAATTCACCTATATGAAAAGTTTAAAAATACTAACTTGCTGGGTTTTTTTAAAGAAAGGTATACTGGGTTACAAAAATCTACTGTTTAATGTAAGTAGGTTTGTATCTGTTTTCACTATTGAAGTCCAGTGTACTTCAGAATGTCTGGCATATAGTAAACACTAATCAATATTTGTGGGATGAATCCATTTCTTTTTATCTGATTAAAACAGTATTTACCAAAGTATGTTCCTCAGAACAAGTATCCTGCTTGACGCTCCACAGAAAGGGTTCCCTAGTAGATAGGTTTGGGTAATTCTGCAAATAGTATGCTCTTATTAATCCCTATAGCATCTCATTACAGAAAAAGATATCATGACAGAAAAACCCACAAACTTAGTGTTACAACCAGTGGTTCCACACTTTTTTGTTCATTTGTTTTAACCTTGGACCTCTTCCTACCTACCCCCACTTCACACTCTTAATCTCCCTTGAAACCAAGGTCAGCCTGGACCACACTGGAGCTAATACTGAGCTATACAGCCCTGTGGACAGAGTGGAAGGAAAGCAACGTCAGTCTGATCTCATTGCTGTTTCTTTCTTTGCCCCCTTTTGCCAGGGTTCTAGCCTATTCCCCTGACCCAACGATGGCTGTGGACATAGAGTGCAGGTACAGCTGCATGGCCCCTTCCTTGCGCAGAGAGAGGTTCGCCTTCAAGATCTCGCCGAAGCCGAGCAAACCCCTGAGGCCCTGTATCCAGCTGAGCAGCAAGAATGAAGGCAGTGGAGTGGTGGCGCCCGCCATCCAGGAGAAGAAGGTGAAAAAGCGAGTGTCCTTCGCAGACAACCAGGGGCTGGCCCTGACAATGGTCAAAGTGTTCTCGGAGTTTGATGACCCGTTAGATATTCCGTTCAACATCACCGAGCTCCTCGACAACATTGTGAGTCTGACGACAGCAGAGAGCGAGAGCTTTGTTTTGGACTTTGCCCAGCCTTCTGCAGATTACTTAGACTTCAGAAACCGGCTTCAGACTGACCACGTCTGCCTGGAGCACTGTGTGCTGAAGGACAAAGCAGTCGCAGGCACAGTGAAGGTGCAGAACCTCGCGTTTGAGAAGACGGTGAAAATAAGGATGACATTTGACACTTGGAAAAGCTTCACAGACTTCCCCTGCTGGTATGTGAAAGACACGTACTCCGGTTCAGACCGGGACACGTTCTCCTTCGACATCCGCTTACCTGAGAAAATCCAGTCTTACGAAAGAATGGAGTTCGCGGTGTGTTACGAGTGCAGCGGGCAGACGTACTGGGACAGCAACAAGGGCAAGAACTATCGGATCACACGGGCGGAGTTAAAATCCACGCAGGGGACAGCTGGATCGCACAACGGAACAGACTTTGGAATATCCTTTGACCAGTTCGGAAGCCCTCGCTGCTCCTATGGTCTGTTTCCGGAGTGGCCTAGTTACCTAGGGTACGAAAAGCTAGGGCCCTACTATTAGTGACTGAGCGTGCCGGAGCCTGGCCCAGCCGGGGCAAACAAGCCTAGCCGCAGTCACGGTGGGATGGAGATGGAAGCCAAGAGAGTAGCCGAACTGCCATTAGGCACAGTTTTTGAAAAGAAAGGATCCTATGCAGTTTTTCCTTCAACCAGCAGGTCCAGCCCGGCCTAGATCACAGAACTGGCTTCGCGCTCAGAGGGGCTGCGGTGTGCTGGTCTCTCTGGCGCCCGTGGCAGCCACAGCGTCTGGGCGGGATGGTGCCAGAAAGGGTCTGGACGGGAACTAGGCCTGCAGGCAGCGGCGGCAAGGCTGGAGCAGGGTGGCTTCATAACGATGCTACTTGCAGGGTGCCCGGGCTGGGTGGAGGAGCCACTTGGGAAAGTCAGTCACTTGAATGTCACTGTCCCCAGCCACCTTGTGGACCCTGGCTCTTGGTCTTTGGGTGTTCTCCACCCAGCCAGACCCTCCCTGCCTGTTGCTGCTGTCCCACTTCCATGCGTTCTGCATACTTTGCGTGCATTTTTTTTGTGTTTTTCTTCGACAGTTCATCTGATGTTCAGGAGAAGATAAGAAAGGCAAATCAGCCTGTGAGAGGGTACTTCCCCTTTCTGACCCAAAGTAACTGGCTCCTGGTCAGTGGTACAGACTGTGTCTTGTGACAGCAGGACAGTCGTGAGTGGGACACTTTCAGCTCCTCCTCTTGGCCTTTGAGGGAGCTTTCTAAGTACTCAGTCTTATCCTGAGTCACCAGACGGCCCAGTGACAGGGGTGCTTTAACTCGCTCGGCTGGTCTGCAGGTGTCTCGTCGTTCCTACGAGGATGTTCCATCTTCTTTCCTGGAGACTCATCTTTTGTGCCGCCTTCAGGACACTTGGAGTTGCAGATCCAATATATCCCCAAAGCTTTCTGAAAATGTCTGCTTTTATTTTGACTGTGATTTACAATGTCCAGGACACTTTATGCACACCCAGGGGCTTTGATTTGGGTGTTCTTATTTATGGCATGTGAGTATGGTTATGTGAAGCAGGGAGGGGAGAAAAACCTCACTAAGTTCTCCTGTGTTTTGCAAGTCTGAAATGTCGGATGTCGGTTGTTCTTCACCGTGTTGGACTAAGGGATTGACAACCCGTCGGCTCTTACCGTTGTGAGACCCCGAGACTTTGACTGTCAGAGGGCTCCCCAGAGCCCGGGATTTTCCTGGGGTGGGACTGGTTTGTACTTGGGGTGGTTTACAATATTTTTACATGTGTATTTGTAGAAGGTGGCGGGGGGGGGGTTCTGTTTTGTTTTTGTTTTTGGAGATTAAACAACTATCTCAGTCTCCTTTTGCCTGATTTACTCAAGTGAGGTTTCCTAAGAGAGGCGGGAGGTGGAGGCACAGGTCCTGGACTCCGGAAGCGGGGGGTCTCCTTCTGTTTGCATTTTCCAGGTCACTTAGGAAGGATGTCCTGCTTCTGTGTAGATAAATGTCAGGCAGGGACAGAGTGTCTGGCTTGGCTCCTGGAGTTTGGTGGTGGTTTTTTTGTTTGTTTCTTTTATGAACTTTAAAATGTTTTGACTTTTTAAATGCTCTTTAAGTGGTGTTCGATGTAATTCTTCTTCCTAAAAATGGCTGTTATTAGTCTGCAATCTAGTGCCTTATTCTTTATGGCTCTGCCAGGTGGGCAGCCCGGAGGGATTCCATGATAATATAATTTATGGGAAAATCCCATTCATCTTGTGCTGAAGTTGGGCAGAACTGTGATTTATCTAAGCATATCTCACATCAAGTACAGAGAGTACTTTGTGTTACAAATCTTGTTGATCAGAACCATTAAGAGTGTAAATCTAAACTGAGTGGAAGCAAAACTGATTTTATGTAGGTCATGAATTGGTTTTGTCTTAAGAAGTCCCTTCCCTCCCCTCCCCTCTCTGGACAGGTGCGAGCTGCACTTGCGTGTTGCATGTTACCAGACTAAAGGTAATGAGATCATTCTGTGTGCCTGAGAAAAATGCCTCAAGTGACTTCTCTATGGTTTTCAATAATAGTGATCCTAAGACATTCCTGTGTCAAAATTTGAAATAGGGTGATTCAGTGATAACTATCTCTTTTAAAACAGCTGTAAACCCTCCCCTTCCCCTTCTTGACTCCCAGCACATCCCTGCCTTTTTTTTTTTTTTTTTCCTTGGCTGGCGGCTCTGCCTGCAAGCTCCCAGCCAGTGCACCTGGGACCCTCACCCACCAGGCAAGTCCTCACCCGCTCGCAAAGACCCTGCTCTGACTAAAGAATCTGGTGCCCGGCTCCCCTGTCAGCATCGCAGTGAGCGAGGAGCCTCTGAAGAATCCCAGCTCCTCTTCACCGAGCAGGCTTTCTTCTTCTGTCCCATTCCGTCCCACATTATCAACCAGATGGTCTCAAGAACCGCCTGAATGGAACCTCCCCTTATTTCGTAGGTCTCCATCAGCTCGCAGGTCCCCACACTTCAGAGAGGGGCAGGCTTCCAGGTTATAGACTTCCCTGCACCTGGCCTGTAGGTCTGGCCATCAGACAGCTCTTGGCTATGATGACAAATGGCCCCCAGTCCTGGGGTCCTTCCCATGTTGCCCCAGAGGGCCCGGCCTCCTGCTACGGGGGTGGTGGTCCGGGAATGGGAAAGCAGCTCCATTTTTGTTTCTTATTTATTCCTGCACATGCCCTGGGTTAGCGTTTGCAAATTAGGTGCAATAAATAAGCTGGACTATATAAAGATGTAATAAGTAAGCTTTCAGTGTTTCTTGGAAGAGATAAACATTTGAGTGGGTTTCTCTCTCGTTCTTTTTTAATATTCTCGTTATAGGGTAGCTGGTGAGAAATAATGGAGTTACGTAGTTCTCCACAAATTAAAACGATTTCAGAATCAACACAGAATTTCTTTTTTTCTCTAAGATTTAATTTTAATGGTGGCGAAACCTGACTCAGTGTTTTTTAAAGCTGTAAATTTCGAACTGCTAAACGAATTTGTGGTTTTGATCTTTGCATATAATTTGCTTTTGAAAAACAAGCATCACTTGTAGTCACTTGGATGTTAAATGGGTTATATATGTGTTTTTAAGCCCAAAAAGGGATTGTTTGCTCACTTTTTAGAAATGCCCGTTTTCTGGCTCTCAGTGGACAGGGAATGAAAGCCTTGGTTGTTTTTTTCATTTGTCCCCTCTTTTAAACCCCCCGACTGGATGCGGTTCCCCAGAGCAGGCCTCACGGCTCTTTGCTCTGGGAGGTCCTGATCTGCCTGCCTCTTCAGATGTGATCACTGACATTGAGGAGAAGTAAAACAAAAAATGGTATCTTACAGGGCCATCGGAAGACACTTTGGCAGCCACCTTCACTTCCTGAAGTGGGACACAGCTGGGCGGAGAAGGGGCTGTGGCTCTGGGCGGCTCTTCCTTGTTGGGGTTGGAAAGCACTGCAGCCCAGGCTGTAGCGAACGTCTTCACAGCTCTGCTCTCAGTTCCTAGAGATGGCTGGGCCCGGGAGCACTCCCAGAATGCCGCCGTGACAGCGGTCACAGCGTGGGTTCACTTTGACTTCGATGTGAATGTAGAACTGAAAGCTCAGCGTCAGTGCGCACCTGCAAGTGCCTTATCAAGAAATGTCCACGTTTTAAAAAATATTTTTGTACACAAAGTGAAAGGGGAAATGCACTTTAAAAATCACAAGAATGGATGTATTTTGTGTGGTATAAGAGAGTGGTTTGTAACAAATGCAAAAACGTAATAAAGGTAGTAAAAAACGAAACCAACATTGTCCTGTGGTAAACTGCTCTGGGTTGGGAGTCAGACACGGGGAGAGTGATTCTCCATGTGCTTCCACGTACAGGACACGGGTTTGCGAAGGGACAGGGCACGGTCGGTGGCTGCGCTGAGAAAGCTGGACGGCGCAGGGGAAGGGCCGGGGAAGGGCTTTGTAAGTTGTCACAGCAGCTTATTATAGCTCAGAAAATACGTGCTAGGGAGGAAGCACGGGGGCCAGTGTTGTTCTGAATCCAGTTTTTTCAAGGTATAGTTGATTTTATTTTTAAATTTGTTGGGTGGCATTGGTTAATAAGATGATACGGGTTTCAGGTGCACATTCTGTGATACATGATCTGTATATTGCATTGTGTGCCCACCGCCCACAGTCGGACCTTCTCCCACCACCATGCACTTTCCCCTTTACCGCCCTCCACTGCCCCTCCCCTCTGCTAACCACCCTACTCTTGTCTGTGCCCGGGTTTTTGTTCGTTCTTCTGGTTTCTTCATTTACTGCTTTCAGTTTTATATCCCACATATGACTGGCATTGTATAGTTCTTAACTTTTCCTGACTGGCCTGTTTCCCTTAGCGTGGTGTTCCGAATCCATGTTTTATGATCCAAGGGCATGGCACTTCCTACCCTCTCACTTGTTCTCAAAGCGTATTTTTGGTTTGGTGTATTCAAAGGTGGGAACACTGTAAACTACACTCAGAGCTTTTAACTGCTTAGTCACACTGTCACCAGCAAAACCAGCCAGCTCCTGACAGGACTCCCTCTCCATTGGTCACCCGACATTCACCCCGAAGAATATCGCAGAGCTGTTCTATTTCAAAGTTCGGAAGGGGGCGTGGAGGCAGAGGGGAACTGCAGCCGGACGGTTCCTGGCGGTCAGTCTCTGCCCCGAGAAGGCAGCGGTGGTTCTGCAGGGGAGAGGGGAGTGTGTGGAAGTTGTGCCCCAAGCAAATAGACGCAAAAAGTGAGCTACGTACGCGATTGCCTTTCCCAAGAATATCAAACTTCGTAGACATGGGAAGGGGAAAGGATAACACTTTTTTAAAATGAATTTCTGTCTTGAGATTCGGAATGGTTTTTATAATCCTATAATTCTGACTTGTGAGACAGACACCTCAGAGATGTCTGAAGTTAAAAAAAAGAAGAAAAGGACAACCCTTTCCCAGAGCCATGTTCCCAGAATTGCAAACATCCAGCTCTCTGAACAATTCAGTTGAACATTTACTTGGTGACCCGCTGTGTGCTAGGCAGTGCTCGGCGCTTTTCCTACCCACACGTGTAAGAGACACTCGTGCTTTAGGTGAATCCTCTGGTGGCCTTGGAAGCAGTGCGTTCTGCTGCCCAGTGGTATCACGAGTCCGAAAGCTTGGGTTCTGGCCTTGACCCTGCCATCCCCCGTCAACGGCTGTACTGAAGGGGCTCTTAGTGTTTCCAGCAGGAATGAGAAACCAGGGGCGCTAGCCGGGCCCTGAGCACATTGGAGAGTTGGCCAGCACGTTCATTTTAAAAATGTTTCTAAATAGAAACTTGGAGAAAGCACCATGTACACTATCTGCCTTCTTCATAAACTCACAGGAATGAATAGCATTCCAGACAACAGCGCGGAGTTGCCGAAATCATCAGTGTTCAGGCCGGAAGGGACATCGGAGCTCGTTCAGCGGGTAAGGATATTTGGGGCTATGTGTCCTATAGTCACATGGGCAGTGACAAAGCTGGAGAGCACCACGAGGCTCTTTTTTGCTTTTTCCAAGAACTGTACCCCCACACTGGTTTCAGTCTCAGAGAACTGAGGCTCAAGGGTTGATTCTGGAAAGAAAACCCTTGTGCTAGAGAAGCAACCTCCAGGGACCAGTGAACACGCGCATCTTCATGGACAGCAGGCTCATCCCTCCCAAAGGCTTCCTCAGCACATGTATAGACCGCCGACCCGAGGAAGGGGCGGCCGGACACCCAGAGGTATAAACACGTAAATCTCTGAAACGGTTGACAGCTGACTCAAATATTTTAAAAACAGCACGGGACACACATGCACACACCCCTGCGCGTGTACATGTCGGCATGAAAGTGGATGTTAAATAATTGGGGTGTTTGAGGGCCTCGTGGGACAGCAGGCTGTCGTTGATGGCAGGAAGCCATCAAAGGGGCCTGTGGCCGCAGGGGCTGTCTGGGAGACAGGCAGGGTCCAGGCCTCGGCATTGCCCAGCCTGGGGACCAAAGCCCGCTGGAGCACAGGCGGCTTTGGCTTTCATTGCTCCCCCGCTCATTGCATCGCTGACCCTTGGTGAGGAGACAGAGACGGCGGCTCCACGGATGCCTTTTGTGGCCACACGGGATTCTCTGGTAGGGGACGCGTCTCCACAAATGCTGATGTGCCTGCCAGCATCAGGTCCCGTTGGGCTTGCATTGGCAAAGGCAGGGTGAGGATACACAACACACTTTCAGGGCCAAAGGTATTCATAATGACCCAGCATCGGGACCTTCTCCCCAAAAATGCAAGATCAGGGGGCTAGGTCCTGGGTCAGCAACCTTTATCTGTAAAGGGCCAGGCAATAAATATTTCAGGCTTTTCAGGCCACATAGGGTCTCTTTCACGTGTTCTTCTTTAAAAAGAAAAATTTTTTTTTAAATGCAAAAGCCATTCTTAGCTGTGGGCCATACAAACCAGGCCAAGGGCTAGACTGGACCTGCCGCCTGGGGTTTGCTGATTCTGGCTGCAGAGTCTTATGGGAAGAGTGAGCCTCCAGAGCCGACTTGCAGACCTTCAGCTGAGGCCCGGAGTCAACTTTTCAGTTTGTTTGTTTGTTTGTTTAAAGACCATGTAATTGATGGTCCACACTGGGACGCTCTGAGAATCAATGGGGCGCTGTGAAGGACCCTGGAGCACTCGGTGTGAACTGGGAGCCTCCTGGGCAAACCGGACTGTGCGAGTCCCAGCTGCGCTCACCTCCTCTGGGCCTTGGGATGCTTCTCTGGGGAGCTCAGAAAGCCAGACCAGCCACGGGCTAGAATCAGATCTGCCTGGATGGTGCCTTTTTTTGGATGTGTTATAACAGAGTGGTAATTTTGTCTGTGGTTTCGCTGTTTTTGTTGGTTAGCTTTTCTGTTTCCTAATTGTAGTGCTGATGGCCAAAAGCCCTCTGGGGACGCCAGTCAATGAACTCTTAAGGGTAGAAAGTTTGGAAGGAAAGGGGTTATTATTGGTCTGGGCTTATGTCCTACTACCTCTGCCCGCCCCCCACCCTCCCACCCCTGTCCCCAACAAAGAGGGCATGGCAAAGCTCCCCGAGAAGTTGTTCATTGTAGGCATGGACACAGGCTGATTCGAGCATGATTCCAAACCCCAGTCCCCAGAAAGCAACACTGAAGTGCGCCCAGGAATTTTGCCAAGTACAGAGTCACAGCCCATCTTTCCCTGGCCCAGCGGGGTCAAGACACCTCAAGCTTCCTGAGGGCCATCCTTGTGATGAGGGCCCAGGTGTTCTTCCTTTTCAGCTTTGTCACTCGCCATTGCCCAGTGCTGGAGGAGGGCCTGTCGTGTTAGTGCAGTGGGCACTCAGAAAGGTTTTGATGAAGCCCCCTATACCCAAGGGGAGCTCTCCCACTCCAGAGGGCAGTTAAGCTTTCTAGGGTGCACCCCTCTTTTAGAGAAAGGGGAACAGCACACACCACTGCCTGCACTGCTACAGCTGAGGAGAGACATTAGTCACTCTTCTCCTGGGCTCACTCCCAGGACCGCCTCATTAACTCCCCCTTGGTGGACATCTGGGCCCATGTGAAGGTGGATTATCCAGGTGACACTCCACTTCCCTTATTATCATATCATTTTATTAAAAATTGTTTCATTATTAAGTATTCACCATTAATCAGTTATCTACTGAAACAACACTGAAATAGCCCCCAAATATTTTCATAAGTTTTTTGTACACTGATTTGCACATCTCTTCAGGCAACTAAGCTCTTGCTCATTTGAATTCTCCAGTCTCCAGTTGCTTTCCTCGTCCATTGATCAATCACTTTCCACCTTGGATCCTCACGCCTTGTATTATTCATGTGTTAGTTATTGCATACACATACACACATGCAGACTTTGCAAAGAAAAATTATTTCCTCTGCAAAAGTCCCTCTCACGCTGGTTCATTTTTCTGCTTTGAGATGGGAAGTTCTAGGCCCAGGACTCCTGCAGGTGAGGCCCTTTCTCACCTCCCTAGGGCAAAGGGCGGCGTTGAAAGAGAACCATCTGCGGCCATGGCTGGAGCAGCACAGTGACACAAGGCACTGGTCCTTCTACCCTGCACAGCAAGGCGCACTCCTTGTCTGCTCAGCCTCTCCGCTGTCTTCCCCAGACGAGGACCCAGGGATACTGGGTCTCCAACTGCAACCTCAGCTTCTCAGGCCAGCAAACACAGACAAGAGCAGCTGGTGGCTTTCAAATGGTATACAAAGCATTGGAATCTATTTTTAAACCAAATCTTACATAAGGCCAATTTTCATAATGGTAGAACAGGAGCTGCCTAAGGTGGAAACCTCAAGTGGTAGGGAAGCACGCGCACCCATCCTCCCTCTGCAGCCTCCTGGGGTACTTCCTGAGAATCCTGGGCTCCGGAAATCTGGGTGAGAACCTTCTCCTTACAACTCAGAAGTTCACAGCTCCTGCTTCCCATACTAGTGAATGTAGTTCAAGGGAATCCTATAAAATAAAACAAAAGCCCGCTAACAAACAAAACCTCTCCGAGAGGAAAACACAACCATTTAACCCCATTGTATGCCAAGGACTTTGGTTATGTTTGGGCTATGTTATCAAGAATAATTACCATCTCTCTCACAAACAAATCATCAGCTCGTTCACACAGAACCACATTGGAATTGCTTATTATTATCGTACGTAAGTACCTTACATTTTCATACAAAATTTAAACTCCTTGACAAGGCCACTTCTATTCCACACTAACAACATATTAAACAAAATTACTGAGTACTTTTAAGGGCAAGGTTGTAATTGGGGCCAAGT
The DNA here is from genome assembly GCA_004026765.1 of Micronycteris hirsuta. NCBI lineage: Eukaryota > Metazoa > Chordata > Mammalia > Chiroptera > Phyllostomidae > Micronycteris > Micronycteris hirsuta. The sequence goes on along the minus strand of PVJI01005301.1, from coordinate 35,170 downwards.
ACTCTGGGGAACAGAGAAAGAAAAAGACATTCCATCGTCACCAAGCTATTTACCCTCTCTCCAATGGTTATTTTAGTCTTCTCCCAAACTGTACATTTTTGACTCCATTTACTTGCATCAAACAAAGCCCAGACAGAGAGCCCTAATGATTTTTTTAATTAAACTTATTTTGAGACAAATGTAGATTCACATGCAATTTTAAGACATAGAGAGTCCATGAACTGTTTACCAAGATTCTCCTACGGTCACACCTGGCAAAACTGTCCTGCAGTGTCACTGTCGGGTCACCAAACTGATGCAGGCAAGACGCTTCTACCACCACAGAGGTCGCTCACACGGTCCTTTTACAGACACTCGGACTCTCTCCCCCTCCCACAATGACACCCCAGCCCAGGTCCCTGACCTCTGGCAACGACTAATCTGCTCTCCCAAATGATTTTGTCATTTGGAGAAAGTTGTATAAACGGAATCATACAGCATGTAATCTTTGGGGGGTGGCATTTTCCACTCAGCATAATTTCCTGGAGATTCATCCAAACCATTCTGTGTATCAAATGTGTACTTTTTATTGCCGAGTATCATTCCAGCGTGTAGATGCTCTACAGTTTGTTCAACAGTTACTGTACCGAAGAGGACTTGAGCTGCTTCTAGTTCGGGGCTACTGCAAATAACGCTGCTATAAACCTTCGTGGATGGGTGTTCATGTGAGAATAATTTTTCATTTTCTGGGGCAAGTGCCCACGAGTGTGACTGCGGGCCATATGCCACTCCCATTGCATGTGTGGTTTTGTGAGAAACTGCCACACCATTTTCCAGTGTGGCTGCCCCACATTACACCTCCGGGAAGGAACCCGATTTCTCCACGCCCCTGTCAGCCTGTGGTGGCGTCACTATTGTTTATTTTAGCAATGCTGGTAGGTGTGTCGTGGTATCTCGCCGTGGTTCCAATGGGCATGGTCCTAACAGCTGATTAAGTTGAATATCTTTTCTTGCGCTTTTTGCCTTCTCTGTATATTCTATGGGGAAGTGTCTTTATGTCTTCTTCCATTTTCTAATTGAATTGTTTGGGAAGTTTTTTAACCTATTGAATTTTGCAAGTTCTTTATATAGGGTCTGCTAGAAATAATGCCCCTTCTTTATTACCAAATCTTTTATTACAAAATCATAAGCATGTAACTCTGTAACATAACAATATCACACTCAAGTACACCATGACATTTTAGGTGAAATGTTCAAGTTACAATTATAAACTATTGCCTGGCTGGCGTAGCTCAGTGGATTGAGCATGGGCTGGGAACCAGAAGGTCCCGGTTCGATTCCCAGTCAGGGCACATGCCTGGGTTGCAGGCCAGGTCCCCTGTGAGGGCCATGTGAGAGGCAACCACACATTGCTGTTTCTCTCCCTCTCTGTCTCCCTCCCTTCTTCTCTCTCTAAAAATAAATAAATAAAATCTTTTAAAAAAAAACTATAAACTATTGCACCCATATTATTACCCTACCAACCACACTCAAGCAGGCCTTACTTCTGCAGGACCCTGGATATTCTAGATATAAGTTGTTTGTCAGATGCGTAATTTGAAAATAGTTTCTCTAAATCTGTAGCTTACCTTTTTATCTTTGTCAAAGGACTTTCTCAGAGCAAAAATTTTAACTTTTATTAGTTTATTAGTTATTCTTTTTATGGGGTCATGTTTTTGGTGTCAAGTCCAAGAATTCTTTGCCTTGTCCTAGATCTCAAAGATTTTGTCCTATGTTGTCCTCTAAAAGTTTTATACTTTTATATTTTAAATTTAAATACATGGTTCATTTTGAATTAATTTTGTATAGAAAGTGAGAGGTTTAGGCCAAGTTTCCTTCCTTTTCCCCTGTGGATACCCACTGTCTCAGCACCATTTGCTGTAGAGTCTGACCTCCCTCCACTGAATTGCTTCTGCATCTTTGATGAAATGCAGTCAGCATATTTGCATGGCTTTATTTCAGGTTCCCTATTCTGTCCCATTGATGTGTGCATTTCTCCCTCTGCCAATGCCAAGCAGTCTTGATTACAGTAGCCATACAGTCAGGTCTTAGCAGGTAGAATAATTCTTCCCACTTCATTCTTCTTTTTTCATATTGCTTTAGCTATTCTAGGGACAGTTTTTTCATAAAAATTTTGGAGGAACCTTTAGCACTGACTGTAAGTGGCATTCTGCTGTGCTTCCTGTAATTGCAAACACACACATCCGCACACACAGAAAGAAGGTTTTGGATGTTAGTGTCCAGAACATGTCTTTCTGGTGTTGTCATAGGCTACACTGTCACTCTCAGTTTTCCTTGTCACTTTACCTTCCTTGTGCCATGTGGCCATGAAGCTCTGCATTTCATTAGACCCAAGTGAAACAACTGTAGAGCCACAGACCATTAAGAGAGCAGGAAGTCCAAGCTCCAACTTCACAGATACAGAGAACAAGGCCCAGGGAAGTTAGGAGGCTTGCTGAAAGTTGAACAGAAAGTTCATGTCAGAGCTGGCCCACAGTGAGGGCCCTGACTGCAGTCTGGAGCTGGATGTCCTGCCACTTGGCCCAGAACTTGAAGTAGCACAGCTCAGCAGTAGGGTCATTTGCCCACCTAGATCAAGGTCATTCTTGCATCAGCTTCTGCCAGGTTTTAAATCAGAGGCAAGGGGAGAGGCAAGGAGGAATGGAGGGAAAATAGAAAAGGGCTTTACTTCTACTGCTGCCCCATTAACCACTTCAGGAGGTTACAGCTTACAGTCCTATCAAAAATGTGAACAAAGGAGGTGACTCGAACACAGTGGGAAAAGAGACGCGAGTCCTCACCAGGTGTTATGATTAATGGTCTAGCAGGAAAGGGGAATCAACTACTAATCAGCCACTAATTGCAAATCACCATGGGTGATTACCTAAGGCTCCTATCCTGCCCCTTGCCCTCAAGGAGTTTACCATCAACCTGGCAGGGCTGGCAAATACTTGTTGCCCAAGTGACAGGAAATATGAGCTCATAATTAGGTAACAGTCATCTCTGACTGTGCAAACACATTTCTTTTTCTGATGCTCATTTCAACAGAAGGTGAAGAGTATAGCCTTTTGTGGAGAACCAATGAAAAATCGTTCGTTTTTGCTCCCTCTTTCGTTAGGCAAGCTGCATGTCTCGACCAGTGGAAGAGTATTCTGCTGAGTCCACCATGGCACAATCAGTGCTGACAGCCGTACCCCTGCCACTGTAGCCAGGCCCGCGTGTGCTGTAGGACGCGCCAGCGCCTCCCTCCTCCCACCCTCCTGGCCGTAACTACGGTCCTGGTGGAGACTCAGGGACACGGAAGACGCTTTAGTGTCAATATCCAAACCACACTGGTAGATGGGCTGTCTTATTGGTTAAATCCCAAAGGTGTATCAAGCGAGCAAAGGAGCCGATAATCCTGATTTAGCTTTTTCTTACTGTTTCTTCTAATTAAGAAACAAAAATTTGGTATCGTCTCTCACCTTCCTGATTCAGTCTGACAGTCATCGGGCAGGCACACGCAGGGGGTAACAGGGCCGGACCAAGGATGACTCTGGAGCAAGGTGGCAGAGGCAGCTGGTGACGGCAAGCAATGACGACCTTTGCAAGGATAATGTCAGGGCAGAGCGAAGAGGCAGCCTCATGTAGTTGGAAGGATGGCTTCCTACAGGGGACTGAGCAAACAGACATACTGAGGATATGGGGACCCAGAGAAATAGAGACAGAAGATAGATGTAAAAGTATCCACGTATCCATACATATGTGTGTGCGTGAATATGCAGGGATAAAAATAAACATACTTCCTAACTCCGAGAAGCCCTGGGGAAGGCCACATTCCAGTAGCAAAGGGCACACTTAGCACGCAGATCTTGGCTTCTAACTTTTGCTTTCGGAGAAAAGGAGACAGGCTTCTTAGGGAGCCGGCTGACCCAGAGCTGGGCAGGGGAAGTACATGGTGAGTCATGTTAACAGCTTGTTGTTGGAGGAAATGCTCCCAGAACACTGAGCACGTATCACAGTTCACAGAAGCCACTTTCACAGGGATCCTACTGTCAAAATCTGGGTCAGTTTGAGCATCAAAATAATTAATAACAATAATGGATTGTAACCCACTGAGTACTAGATTATAATGAGTAATAACTCATTTATTTATGAACAAATGAATTTAAAAATGGGAATGAGAAATTTTCTCTGAGCTATAGAATGCCAACTACTAAATGTGTAAGAAATGATCTGATTAGAAAATTACCTTTTGGCAAACATACATCGTCATCATAATAAATTCAGTCAAGAAACATCAGTGGGCGTGAAAACCATTTGGTGAAAGTGGAATGAGTAATGGGATATCCAGGATACATATTAATTACAAAAGAAAAAAGTAACTTTATAGTAGAGAAATGGGGCAGACACTATCTTAATCAAGTGATCAAAGTTGCTACTGGGACCAAGTGACATCAGGAGCCACCCGATAGGTTGCAGTGAGAACACAAAATCACTTCGGTGGCATTCTGCTTGAAGTGCATAGCCTGGGGCTCGCCATGAGAAGCACAGGAGAAACCCAAGTTGAAGGTCATTCTACAAAATGGAATCTCTGTAAAAGTCAAGGGCACAAAACTTATTCTAGAGAGACTGGATCATGTGATTGAGAACTGAAGTCTTTGCTAGCAAGCCCATCCGAGCTAAAACTTAAAAAGGGCATGGGTGAAAACTATACAGTTCTATATCCTTGGTTCTATTCTCGCAACTTCTCTGTAAGTCTGTAATTGCTTCAGAATTTATATTTTCAAAATGAAAGTGGATTAATAATTAGAGCTTGGAAGGATGACATGAGTGACAGTAATGTGCATGTCAATGCTTCTCAAAGTGCCTTCTGCGGACAGACATCAGTCTGCAGACAGATTTTGGGCTGCAAATTTAACACTCTGCACCAGGAGAAGGAGCTTGCTCCATATGTCTATCAACTACCTCCCTAAACACACTGTGCTTCTGCTGACTGGTTGTTTTAAAGCCCGACTTTCTTTATGAAGAAAGTGGTGTATTGATTACTTTCTGGACCAAGCCTCTCATGTCATCAGAGAGTGACACTTAAGAGTGGCACTGGTGTAAATCACAATGAAACCTGGATTGAAACTTCATAAAGGAGACGCTTAAATTTCTCCCGTGAGCCTCACAGTTAAAAATAGTCACAATCCTATGATCTTAAATGTCTAGTTCAGAACATACTGCCCGATGCATTTGGGGTAAAAGCGATCAGCACCCATAGGAACTAGCACAGGTGTGGGCCCAATAATCTCACGGACTTTTTCTGATGAGGCTGCTTTCCATCTCTTGGCATCTCTAAGTCCTCAAAGGAGGGCGCATCCCTTCACACTCCCTTAGTCCATTATTGGTTCGCCACCGAATGAACAATGGTCAAACTCTTGCAGTGGAGAGGAAAAAATGCTAAGTAAAGAAACATGTGTAAGCAAATTAGTGATGGTGAACAGTTTCATGCAACTTTCAGACCTCCCTTGTACCTAAAAAAGATGTTCCTTACAGATGCCATGCTTAGTATTTGTGTCTAGCAAACTGGAAAATAAACATCTGTACTTGATTTCTTTTTAAATCCTCACCTGATGATATAGTTATTGATTTTAGAGAGGTAGGAAGGGAGAGAGAGAAACGTTGATCATACACACCCAGGCTAGGGTTCAAACCCGCAAGCTAGGTACGTGCCCTGACAGGGGATCGAACCCACAACCTTTTGGTGCATGGGACAACACTCCAACCGACTGAGTCACAACCCTGGCCAGGGTTGTACTTGATTTTAAAAGTTCTTGGTCATCTATTAATAATTCTCTCATATGAACAAAAATCTTTGTTGGTATGTTCCTCTCTTACATGATTAGAGACATTCTTCCTGCTGGTTTTATATTTTTCCCTTTTGGTTAATTCTACTTGCTAATTCTGAGCTGGTATAAGCCTTTTTTTCCTTTTTAAACTTCTTGTGTTTATGCATCAGCCCATACTGCTCTGCTTCTGTTGCCAAGAACATGCGTTGTCAAGGTAAATAAGGTCACCCGATTGGAACATTGAGGTTCAGAGTGGCAAGGACTTCAGGATCCAGGAGCTTGCAGGCTGTGCATCAAGCTGGGTCCCATGGCCTTTTGGGCCATTCAAGTCGACCAGTGGAGGAACAATCAAAGAATCAGCAGGATCCTCGGTGCCAGCCCAGCATTGTCAGCAATTGCTGTACATCCAGGAAGAACATAAACACTACTACTTGACCCAGGGAATCGACTGTCTTGCAGCACCCATCCTTCTGCAGCACCTGCAGGTGGCACAAAACATGGGGCTATCTGTCCAAGTCTGGTTGTTTCCGTCTAGCTAGCGTTATTTGTTCTAGGTCTCCAGAAACTGTCTCATCAGCACTGCTCCACTTGAAAATGTGAGCAGCACACATGTGAACAGAGCCCTGGAGGGGCCAGGGAGGGTTTTCAGAGACCAGCAGGAACCCCCCAAAACAGATCATGTTGCCACAAATGCGGTGGCTGCGAGGCCGGTCAGAGCCCTGGGGATGGAGCTCTACTGAGGCACCATTTCATTTCCAGACTTGAAAATCAGCATGTGCCCTCTGCCTTCCTCCACAGCCACATTGCCTGCCACCTGCTGACTCACCTTCCACCAGTGACGAGTCTCACAGTGGTCCCCACGTATCCCACGCTATTTCTTACCTCTGGGCTTAGCTCCGAAATTCCTTCTTCCCTTTTGACTAAAGACCCAGTACTTGGCTTGGAAGAGACACTCGGGCACGGTTGTTGAACCGAGCCACAGAGACCTCAGGCCCTTTTGCTTTATGTGGACTAGACAAGCTGCTAGCATTGACTTATTGGCTGTTCTTTAAGGCTTGCTCTTGGTTCATTTTCCATAAATGAAAGATCTGACATAGCTCAGAAATATGTGATGCCCATCTCAGAGATATAGATGCTGCTCAGAACTTTAACCTGGAGAAGACAACCTTTGCATCAGCTTAACCGACAGCACAGAATAACCCCTACAAATACCTCAGGTCACAAGAGGAATTGTCTTGTCCAGCCTGAAACATACCCAAGGTGTGACTCTGTTCCTGTGTTAACAAAGCACTAATTTGCAAGGTTCTTTGTTGCTATGGTAATTTTTTCGGTTGACTTCACCACCATGAGTGAGGATTGCAAGGCCCTGTCATTCCCCATTGTTAAGAAGCCCCTGTAATTCTTCATCCAGACAAGAATACTTTTGAAGGTCAGAAGGATTAATATGAATAGTGACTCCAATGCATCATGTATAAGTAGGACAATTCTTGGAAAGTTAGAACATATTGTCCCACACGGGGCTTTATGGTATCCCCACACAAATGGACCCTCACCAACTCTTTCCTGACTGAATGCACTTCAGTTTTTTCCTCTCCAGTTTTGATGTAATGTCTTTAAAAGCAAGGATGATGTTTAATGCTTCATCTAGATTATTCATAGCATTGGATATATAATAGCTGCTCATAGCGGCCTATTAATTGACTCCTTGTAAGAGGTTCTTCCCAAGTGAAAATTCCCTACGGGTACCTGGGAGTATAAGAGTAGAACTTTGCAGAGAAGTTAAGGCTAGAACATTTAGGTGGGTCACCAGCACAGAGGAGATAGTGTTAGCTAGGACTAAAAACTCTCCCAAAATAGTACAGACACCAACGAAAACGCAAGTCAGTGATGAGACATGAAATGCTTCCATAGGAGGGTAAAATCCTCCTGTGTACATGATAGAGGTCATGGACGTTTACTGATCTTAGGACGGTACTTTATCAAGTGTGAGGGGGGGAGGGGAGGCGCTTGGATATTATTTTATTTAAGGAAAAAAGTGATAAAATGAATAATTTTAGGCAACACCAGCTTTGATATTGATGATTGAACACAAAAGTAGTAAAAAGAGACTCAAACTTGTTCACACAAGAAAAAACCTTGGACCGCCCATGACTCTTAATGCTTCATTTTACAGAGAGAAAACCAAGGCATGGAGAAGCTAAATGGCATCAGTTACCTGCTGCCTTTCTGAGAAATTCTTGCCGGGAGAGTTTGACAGCTCTTAATTCCCCATTGGTCATTGCTTCAACAATCCTGGGAAAACTTAAATCTTCATTCTAAGGCATGAATATTTGCCATTTTAGACAAAGCAAGTGAAAATTTTTCAAAAGTTTTGCCAAGATAAGGGCCTTCTCTTCTGCTTTGGTGACTGTAACCCCTGCCAGGCCTAGGTTAGCAAATGTGGATCTGTCCCTGGAAGCAGCAGAAGAACGAAGACAGAGAAGGCATACAGAAGCCGAAGCAGAAGCGCTGCTTCTGGCCCCCGTGAGAGCAAATCCGGCCCTTGCTACCTTTGGCCCACAGGCTGTGAAAGGTCAACATCTGACACAGATAACCCCCCCAAAACTGGAAAGTTCGGTCTCAGAGTATATTGAGGACATAAACTGATGATAAAGCAGAAAGCTCAATTTAAATACTGGTATAGTTTCAGCAGGGACCCAAAATGTCGCCTTCGTAAGGTCACTTTATTTTACCAAGACTCTTCTAATATTTCAAGGGTCTTCAAAGTCACAGCATTCTGAGAGGCACCATCTTGGCATCTATCATCACACATGCATCACGCATTTCCCACAGTTACACAGCAAGTCAAAAGAAAAGCACAGTGTATGCTGACTACCTGCTCGAGCCATTTCTGACCGTCAGGGCCATAGGCCTCTGCCGCGGGCGGCCCAAGTCGCTGTTCTCAAAAAGAATGCTCTAGCACATTGAGCCCACACCATACCTCTTTCTACTCCTCTCTTTGCAAACATTATGGTTTTTCCAGCATCATTATTATTTTTTTTAAAGGGAGCTTGTGTAAGGGAGGGGAGAGGTGGACCTTAGAGATACCAAGAACTAACAAGACTGGTGCCAGGAAGGCATTTTAATCAGGACTTTAATTCCTTGATTTACTTAATGAAAACTTGCAGATTGATGAATTCCTCGGAGAACAGGTCCCTCACCAGTCTGCTGAGCCGTGAGCCTGGGGCTGAGCGTGGCGATTCAAGCGCAGCTGTGGAGTCTGAGCTGCACCAGGGAGTGAGAGGTGTAAACAGGTTTTCCTCCCACCCTGCGCTGGGTAAGCAGGGAGATTCTTTCTGCAGGTGAAAAAGGGTAATGAGCCAATAGACGACTATTGCACCCTGAAGTCTGCTCCCTTTGTACGAATTAGAGCCCTAGAGGCAAAAAGTGACCCACCCAGGATCAAGGCACTCCTGAGTAATGATCAGCAGCGCTGACCAACCAGAACCAGCTGGATCCAGAGAGGAGAGCCTTTAGATGGTGTCAAAGATTGAAGAACACCGTGTTAAGAAGGAAAGATCCCGGTTTTATTACTTGAGTTTACTTACAGGAAGCTATCTGGGGATTAAAGAGATCAATGATGGGACTGTTAAATTCACGGTGTGCAATCAAACTTGGGCCAAGAGACTTCTTTTTAGTTTCTGGACCCCAAAGATAAGCCTTAGAAGTAGGCTGTTAGGTAGTTTTGGGAAAGATCTCAGAGTTCATCCTGACTTACTGATGAGCAAGGAGAAGTAAAGAAAGGCGCAGTGACGTGCCCAGCACCGCACCTTGGCAACAGCGAGGTCGGCAATCAGATCCCGTGACTCTTAGATGAAAGCCAGCTTTCTCCAGCTGCAGGGACTCCCACCCTGGGCACTGTCAGGACCTCGACAGATACTCTCCCTATCTAGGAAGCAGACAAGGGAATCAGAAAGGTAGATGTTCTCGGCATGTATTTACATGACCATGAACTATGCTGCCATGTTCTGTCTACAGAGGAGAGGTAAAACCCGATCTACCCTATGCTTATAAGAAAAGAGGCCTTTCACCCAGGCAGATTCAGATTTTAGTCCTTCTTCCACTCACACTCAGCTGTGCGACTGAGAGGTCTCACTAATCTCACTTGATCTCACTAATTCAGTTGCATGGTGAGGATAATAACTATACCTAAGTTAAAGGTTTTGGGAAGGGCTAAATGAGATCGTGTGTATGGAACATTTAGCCCTGTGCCTTGTAAAGAACATATGAGCTATCATTATTATTTTGGCTTCTGTTACATGTTAGTTGGCCATGGCCAATCCGCTCCATTCAAAGTCACCTTGAAGGCTACCCCATATCCAAGAGGACCCTCTTCTGTGCACTAGGGGCCAGTGTCCTGAGATGTGGTTTCCACAGGCCTTATAAACACTTTAGCAGAACAGACCCCAGCCTGGGTCTCTTCCTCTCATTTAACACAGGCGTAAGTACCCCTGTCTGCCTTCAAAAAGCTGAATATACAGTTGGGGAAATAAGTCAGAAAGATTAAAACAAAAAAACAAAAAAAAAAACCTTCCTAACAATATAAAGTACAACTGAAGTTTCAAATAACCAGTGCAGATACAAAACCACTGGGTAAGAGGGCATTTAAGAATGGGTAGCCCTTCAGAAAAGAATGGGCTAAGGGATTCCAGGGATGTGTGTGCTGCGAGACAAGTTCAAAGACAATGATCTTGGCTCCCCAGGAAACAGGGAGGATAGCAAGCTGACTGGCCAGAGGGGAGCTTCACCTAAGAATCCTGGCCGCCAGATGAGCAGGGCAGACGTGACCTAGGGTTATTGCTGGCTCAGTCTCTCGCCACTCAGACAACAATGCACACGTTTGGGTTGAAGCTGTGCAAACGATGATCAGAAACTGCCGGCCAAGTGTACCCCCAGGAGGTGGGAAGAAGAAAGCAGAAATCCCTCCTCATCTCACTCAGGGAAGTTACTTTTTTTTTTAAATGCCAAGCAAAGCCCCCCAAACGGGTAAAGAGGCAAGGTTTCTGTGCTTGGTGTGATTGGTTTCTCAGGCAGGGGAGGGAAAGGGGCTTCTTCCTTCCATAGGAAAGCGAGAATGGATAAGGATTTAGTGGCAATTTAAGGACATGAAAGAATGATGTGACCCTGCCCACCCTAGGGGAGATCCTTCTCTTTATTTGATGTCCCTCAGCATTTTTATACAGTCTCCACCTCTCTACAAGGCACCCGCTTATCTAACAGCTTGGGATTTTTCTTCTCATACTTTTGGAAAGGGTGCCTCATTACCGCTTGATTAGAAGCTCCCAAGTCAGGGGCTCTAAAAGGGGTGTCCTGATAAACTGGCCCCTGCTGTGTTGTTCCGTGTCTCACTCGGAGAGCACAACTGGTCTCTCCTATCTCACTACAGAAACTCCACGGTGCAAAGGAAGAGGCCTCACCTTGAGCCAGCCTCAGCTTTGTGAAAAGTACATAGAAGGTCCAGAGCATGTCATGGGTCAAAGCGTTAGTATGTCAAGAAGAAAAAAGAAAAAGAAAGAGAGAGAGAGAGGGAGAGAGAGAGAAAAGAAGAAAGAAAGAGGCCACCATGCCAGGAAAGAACTAAGCAAAAACTATTCACTTAACTATGCAACTTTCAAAAGAACATCTCTAATCCGTCATTGGAACACAGAAGCTACAACTAGTGAGTGTCTGCAGACACAAAGCACCAAGCTAGGGAGGGGCTGGCCTAGGAAGCTGCTAAATACTTAAAGCTGGACTTGGAGGAATGAGTAGGATTGGCCTTCCTGGCCTGGTGATGTGGCATACTATGAGGACTTTTTTTTTTTTTTTTTTCAGTTAAAAATGCTTCCTTTATTACTTAAAAGCAATACAGCTACTTCTAAGTTCAACTGTTTGTGTGTCTCTGTATTGGCCAAGGTGTTATACCTGCAATGTTAGAGACAATCACTTCCAAGTGCCATCAGATGGCTTTCTGTGGGTGTCGTCATTGGTGTCATACCTACTTCCCTTTTCACAAACAGTTGACAAACTGCTCTAGGAAATTAGGAAGTTCTCCCAGGCCCCAGAGTCGACATATACCCAATGCTCTTCCACGCTTTACCGTGCCAGAAGCAACAAAGTTCTGAAGGAGACACAGCGAAAGCCATCACAAGTGGCCCTGCTTCTGGTTTTATCATTTTCATTAACAAGGTATATTACAAGGGAGCCCTAATTTGCATTACAACTGATCATTACAAGGTATTGCACATTCTCCTGAGGACACATGGGATTCCTGAGATGCAAGGTCGCTCTCAGAACAGTCTCCCAACCAGTAGACTAGCAAGCAGAGAGCTCACCACTGGGGCAAGGAGCTGCTTCCTGTGCTCCAGCCACATGCTTTGCAAGGCCAGCACTGATGATAAGCGCCCACAATTCTGAGATAGTCTCCATTATACCTCTGGTAGAATTGAAAGACTGCCTGACTTAATCTTACTGTAGTTAATATATTAGCGTAATTACATGTTGTGAGAATTACCTTCCATTATTCACTCTAGCTCAAGAGAGGAAAGAATTTGGGCAAAAATTATGACTAGATTTTGACTAATTCTCTGAGAGAGAGAAACAAAGCAATTGCTGAGGTTAACAAAGATGCAGTAAGTCTTTTCATGTGTCATATGAGGTTTTAACAAAAATGTCTTTAAATGCATAGATGAGCTCCCAAGAAAGAGACTAAAATTCTCGTGTCCCGAAAATGAAGGGAAAAGTTTAAAACAACACAACCCCCTCCCCCAACCCATGTGCTGACATTGTACCTGCTCTGAGGGACAGGGTGGAAGAAGGAGGGTTCCATCAAGTGGTCATTTCTCGCAGAGTCGCTCAACCTCTCCCGTGCACATCAATCACCTGGGTTCTTGTTAAGAGGAAGGCTTGAATTCTGTAGGTCAGAGTGGGCCTGAACTTCTGCATTTCTAACAGCCTCCAAGATGCTGTTGATGCTGCTGGCCAGAGTCCACACTTAGGATCTCGGCAGCATTAGGTTTTCAAGTAAGCATTTAGCCTGCGTGTTGGACCTCATAAAGGCTTTGCACCTGATAGAGATGGGGAGCTGGAAACAAATTCCTCCATTCAGCTGGGACCCTCATGCTGCTGACTCCTCTGTTAACAGTCAGACTAGAAAAAAATCCACCAGTTAGTACCAAGACATTACAAGAAAAGTGTTCAGTTTTGGGGTGAACCCTGGGTGAGGAAATAAAGTCTCCCCTGAAAAATAGGAACTTGGGGCCTCCACCTTGCATAAATGAGGGACACAAATTTACCTGTGTGGTCTAGAAAACTCTATGTTCAGGAATAACATAAAAACCTAGTACTAGGCTAGTGGGACCCATGGAGTCCTTGGCAAAAATAGAAGCAGGCTACATTTGAAGGATGCTCTCAAAATTCGTGCCACATGAGATTTTCACACACACACAGTCTCCACTACAGTACGAATCAAAAATTACAAAATACACAAGGAAACAACCCACCATTTGCAAGAATAAGCAGACAAAATAAAACGGAGAGCTAGACTTGACAGAATAGGCTATCTGAAAGAGAATATAAAAGAAATATTTGAAATGATTGACTACATACTCCAAAAAAGCAAAAACTCCAACAAAAGACAAGGCATTATAAAAATATGTATATTTGAAAAAAATTTTCTGGGACAAATAAATAACATTAAGATTAAAATGCAATGTACAGTTTAACTGCAGATTAGCAAAATTGAAGAGAGAATGTGTGAATTATAAAATAGGTCACCGTGATTTATAATTGTGAACTAGGTGAGCCCAGTTTGCCCATTATAAAGCCAGACAGATAAAGAGATAGAAAATATTAAAGGATGTTAAGAAAAACAGAAGATAGAAAAAGAAAGACCAACATTTAATTGGAGTTTAAGTTTGGGGAGAATGAGTGAGAATTTATATTTAAAGATATGGAGACATACCCCAGACAGAACAGAGAAAAATAAATCTATACTGACATTCCCCTGTTGAGGCTATGAAACACACACACACACACACACACTCACACACCTTAAAAGCAGCCAAAGGAAAAAGTGACAAAAAGGAAAAACAGAGAAGGGAGGACAGAAAGTCAAGAAAAGGGGAAGGAGAGGAGGAAGAAAAAGACAAATCATAGAAAGGAACACGGCCCGACAAAAAGGCTTCTGCAATGGGCACTGGGAGACACTGGAATGATTATTTCCAAGCGTTGTGGGAAAATCATCTCAATCTAGAATCTGTACAGGGCCAAACTATTAAACAAAAGTGGAGATGAAATAAAGATATTTATTTCACCAAAGGCTGAGCAAATGTACTACTCAGGCACCCTCATGAGAAGGGCGTGCTTGAAGAAGGAAACTGAACCCAAACGGAAGAAGCACCGAGAGCCAGATCAGTATCAACGTAACATAACACGGGGTGGGCAAGAAAAGGGTCGGGGGAGCTGAGGGCATTTCTGGTGAAGGAAACTGTGGAAATGCACCCGTGTTCTCCTCCCAGGAACTCTGTGCCTGGCAGTAGCTGTTGGTTTTGGCGACTAAATGCGAAATGAAGATATACAGGTAGATGCTCTCTGCCCTCACTCTGCTGGAGTATTTTTTCATAATACTTTTTACTATCTGACATTATACACTCAGTTTCATTTGTTTCTTGACTCTTTCCTTAGAATCTAAATTCCACGAGGGAAGGGACTTGACCATATTGCCTGGCCTGGCACACACTTGGTGCTCATGTATTGCTGAACATAGAAAAGGGGGCCAGGTTGTGGAGAAGGACTTCCAGGGTGTGGCGTTTAGACTTCCTTCTCAGGGGGACAGGCGAGATGTGGTGGGGACGTACCAGCACCGTTGACCATCTACCAGGTCCTGGGCTCCACACACCCCATGTTATGTTACCTGAGCTGTGGAATGACCAACGCCATAAGTGAGTGAGGAAAATGCGCCGGCCTTTCGATCTGGTTTAAAGTGCCAGCCGAGCGTTCTCATCTCGATTTATTGTTTGCACACATTACTGCCTGTTTCTGAGGGAGAGGCCGGCTGTGACCATATGTCCAGTGTGATGTCCTAACTGGTCAATGGAAATCAAATCCGGCTCTGCGCTCTTGGGTCCGGTGTTCACACTCTGGACGTACAGATCCACACTCAATACCCCTGAACAATCTAGCAATTCCAGTTTTCTAACACCTGCCCACATAGACCCCCTACCACAGGAACCCTGAAATTCCAGTCCTAACACTGAGTCACTGAACATGAAAAGGCTTGATTCGCAGCCAGCCCCACCTCCCTGTCAAAAGGCTTCCCCCTCCTCTGTGTTCTCAGCTGCACCCTCCCCAGGCCCCTCAGGCACCACCATTCCAGCCAGGGAGACTCTCCCGCTCTGATCAGCAGCACTCGCCCTGCCCCCAAGAGCCAGCCTGCAGCCAGTTTTATAGATGCACAGTGACCAGGACAGTTTTCTTAATGAATACTGTTGGACACTGTGTCCTCATTCAAAGTCCTAATACCAGGAGGGTAAACTTGTAAACACAGAACTCGGGGCAAAGAGCAAGAGTGATTTCCCTCCCCCACTTAGAGCCAACACAGAAATGGAGACGACCTTTTGGAGGACGGGCATGGTAGTCGTCCAGCCACACAGAAAATCCTCTAGTTGTCCATCTATAGGACGATAAGCTAGAGAAATATCCCGATCGAGAAGCACACAAAGCGTGGCCTTGTGCCCCTGCCCACACCCCAACACACACACACACACACACACACACACACACACACACACACACACACCCTTCTCCTTTTCTGATGGGTCGCGTTTGCTGCCCCCTGCATGCCTTCTCCACTTGCTTCCTCCTGGGGTTGACGCAAGCGCAAAACAACGCAAACCCTTCCTTTCATCTTCCCTTCACCATCTTCTTTCGCTGCTTTCTTACTGTCCCTCGACCCCTGCAAAAACGACCTCCCTTCTAAGCATCTGAATTACTTTCCCGACAGCCCCCAAAGCAGCCCATTAGTTAATAAATATCTTATCTAATGGTCTTTCCTTAGTCCTTTTAACATAGCTGTGGGTAAGTGTTTTCCCCTTTAAAAGTGAGTATAAGAAGTACATGTGGATCTTCTGTGCTAACCCAGAGCTTTGTGCACAGTAGGTGCTCAATAATTGCGAGAAGGAAGGGAGGAAGAGGAAGTGGTTTGGGAAATGATGTCAATGCTCACACTATTCTTTCAAAGGAGTGAATCCCTGACCTCATGGACCTTGGAGAAATGTTCAAGGACTGGATTTCAGACCCACTTTGAGGATGTGAAAGCAGGTTCTGTGATCTCATTGTTTCTAGGTTGATTCAGCTGGCTGAGCAAGTGTCCGCTTGCCTCTCGCTAAGTATATTTGTGTAAGAGGTCCTGCTGTCACTCGAAGCCACCTCTTCCTACTTGTAATTCACCAGCCCTGTGATGCAGGTCGGCAGATTCTACCGCATTCAGAGAAGAAGGGAAATGTTAACTTGAATGTGATTCCGTGTCCTCAGAAAAGTGAGACCTTGGCAAGAAAACAGCCAGTGTTTTCTCAGCCTGGAGGAGAGTGGATGGAAAAGAAAACAGAAGAGAGACTCAGATTCTGATGAGCTTTCCCCCTTGTTTTGACAACATTAAAGCACAAAATAATTTATGAACCCTACAGACAATTTTAATCAGCACAATAATTACTACAGAAGGAAACAGCACGGTTGAAGGATTGTTAGGGAGAAGCGCCTGGAGGGGGTGGGGCTGGAAGCTCATCCTTGTGCGGTGTGGATGGTGATAGAATTTTCCGGAGAACCTCGGGTCTCAGGCCTGTGGCACTCCATAAACCACGAGCAGGACCCTCCCAGGGTCCCGAAAGCCCTGAAGGAGGGACGGATGGGGCAATGCTGCAGACACTTTTCATTTCCCTTCAAAGGGCCCAGGATGAAGAAGAAGTCAAGGGCAGGGGGAACTGCCATGCTGTTAAATGGACCAAAGGGGCCCCAAGTGTGCTCCCTCCTGGCTCTCCTGCCTACGATTTGGAGACCAAGGCTTTCTGCGCACAGAGATAAAGCAGAAGTGCAGCCTGTGATAAGCACTGATTCCGTCCTGCACTCGGCCATCCCCGTGTCAGTGAGAGTTTCCATTTAGGAGTGACCTCTCGTGAAAGCAGACGTGGTGCCTGCGACCCGGGGTGGAGTTTACAAACACACTGAAAAGGGGCTGACATGTATGGACGCCTCTGGTGATAGCGGTGGTTATATTTAGTTCTGAGCTCAAGTTAAACATGGGGCCGCCTGCAATACGCATGAAGAGAGCACCAAGAACAAACAGGGGCACAGGGCCAATAAAAATAAAAGAGCAAAGTGCAGACTCCAAAGAATAAGTATGCACAAGCTCTGGCCAGAGATAGGATGGGTTAGGTGGAGCTGGTTGCCAGGGCGAGGTCAAGGTCAGCAGAAATGGGTCAACGGCTGAGGGGCTTTTCCCATCATTCCCATGGCTCAGAGCAAGGAAAGGGAATCCTCCAAAAAAAAAAAAAAAGCCTTCATTAACCACCGGCTCTCCAGCTGCTTCCGTGCAGCACCCAAATATCCCTGAGCTTTCGGGTTTTTCCAACTCACCTTGCTAACTTCCTGAGAAGACCTGAGGCTGAAAGACACCTTCTTTATTTCCCAAACACTGTTGACACAGTGACCCAACTGTTTGTCCTGTCTTCTACGAGATCAATTGAGCAAAGAACACACTTTTCTTTTTTTCCAGGACTAGAGTTGATCCACTTTAAACTTGAACAGCTAAAATCTCCTAAAACATTGAGCACCTTCGAGTAAATTAGAAAAAAGGGACCCCTGTGGGAAGGCAGAGGTCTGAGGGCCCTCAGCTGGGTGGGAGGGTCAGCTGCACTTCCTCACCCCACAGCCCACCCCGGAGCTGTCGGCTGGCCCTTGTGTCCAGGCCAGAACCTGCGGGGTCTCCCCAGCAATGGAGCAGCTGCACAATCAGGAAGGTTTATGTTCTTAATTCCTGAGCCTTTTCAACCTGCGTATGTGCTATCATTCTCCACCCTAGAACTCGTCTGGTTTTCTTCTTCATGTACCAAGCTTTCTCTCTAATGTATGTAATTAGTGTGGTAACACACAAATTGGCAAAACCCTGCAGTTTTTTATTCCCTCCTCCAAGCTGTAAACTCCTTACAGGCAGTGAGGGAGGGAGTTTATCTGTGCGAAATGCTTGACCCATAATGCATATTCACTGAGTTTTGTTGAATGAACAGAGGAAAAACAGTCTCACAGTGCTTCTGAACTGGTTTTGAATCATGGATTTCTTTGAAATCTGATGGAAGCCAGGGACATTTTCCTACCAAAATGCTCACGTACAAACATATAAAATTGTGCATACGGTTTGGGAAAGATCACTAACCTCTAGCGGGAGGGGCTTTAGATTTTAAGCCAGGAAGAAAAAGCGTGAGTCCTTAAAAAAAAGGTAAAGTGGAAAAAGGAACTAGGAACTGACATGTACCAAGAACCTAAGGCTTCTACTTGTAATCTTCCCTAATCCTCAAGACAACCATTTGAAATAGACATTACTATCTCCATTCCACAGATGAGGGAAATAAAATTTAAATAGCTTTCTGACTGCAAAATATCAGACCAAGTGTTCAATCCAAGTCTATTTTACTCCCAAACTCGTATTCTTTCTGCCACGTCATTCTGCCTCCAAGTATTACAGATTCTCAGGATTCCTTATACAGTCAATTCCTATTTACTGTGTTTTCATGAATGAGGCCCTCTAAAGAGGTATGATCTAAGCCTAGCAAAAAAGAAACATATCTTAAATATAGTCATCTATTTGGATGAGACAACTTAAGTGATTTCTATAGAGTTCTAGAGAAATCTATAAATTGATTTCTAAACATATTTGCCCATTATATTTTGCTTAGATTCTTAGACCAACAGATTTAACAAAATGAAACCAACTGCAGCTTGAACCCGAGTCTCAGCTTCTCACCTTTCTCTCTGAACAATATGAGCTTCAGCACCAGCTGCTCTACAAACTACCAGATCCTGGGCTCCATGCCATCACCCAGCCATGGGGTCTGGCCGGCCAGCAGTGCAGCCAGCGTCCATGCAGGCACCAGGGGCTCAGGCTCCCATGTCCCTCTCCACCAGCACATGGGGCAACTGGGGATCAGGGGCCCTGGCTTCAGGGATGGCCGGGATGTGCCAGGCATAGGGACTCGAAGTGAGAAGGAGATTAGGCAACACCTGGACAGGGTGAGGAGCCTCAAGGCTGATAATCAGGGACTGGAGTGCAAAGTCCAGGAACACCTGGAGAAGAAGGGACCCTGGTCAGAGACTGGGGGTGTTATTTCAAGACCATCAAGGACCTGAGGGCTTACATCTTTGCAAATTCTGTGGACAGTGCCCACGTCGTTCTGCAGATTGACAATGTCTGTCTTGCTGCTAATGACTTCAGGTCAAGAATGAGATGGAGCTGGCCATGTGCCAGTCTGTGGAGAGTGACATTGGTGAGTTCTGAAAGGTCATTGATGTCACCAATATCACCGGGCTGCAGCTGGAGACAGAGATCAAGGCTCACAAGGAGGAGCTGCTCTTCATGAAGAAGAACCAGAGGAGGAAGTAAATGGTCTACGAAACCAGACCTCCAACTCTGGGTTGACCATGGAGTTAGATGCCCCCAACTCTCAGTATGGCAGATATCTGGGCCCAGAATGACAGGCTGGCTTGGAAGAACCTAGAGGAAGAGCTAGACAAGTACTGGTCCGAGCAGATTGAAGAGAGCACCAGAGTGGTCACCTCGCAGACCGCTGAGATGACACTCACAGAGCTGAGACATACGGTCTTGTCCTTGGAGATCGACCTGGACCCACAAGAAACCTGCAGGCCAGCTTGGAGAACAGCCTGAGGGAGGTGGAGACACGCTGTGCCATGCAGATGGAACAGCTCAACGGGATCTGCTCCACCTGGAGTCAGAGCTGGCCCAGACCCTGGCAGAGGGGCAGGGCCAGGCCCAGGAGCACCAGACCCTGCTAAACATCGAGGTCAAGCCGGAGGCTGAGATTGCCACCTAGCCCTACCTACTGGAAGAAGGGGAGAACTTAAATCTCGGTGACACTGGACACCTGCTACTCCATACAATCCATGCAAAAGACCTCCACCGAAGTTCTGAGGCTTTAAAGGCAGCAAAAGTGGGGTACCCCTTGGGGGACAGGAGGTCAATAAAATGTTCAGAGATTTTTTTTTAAATGAAACCAATATCTCAACTAAACAGAACACCTTCCATGGGCGCAGAATGCTGTGCTCCCTCCGCTCTCCAACTGAGGAGAAAGCAAAACACAAGATTTTAGTGTCCACAGGCCCATTTCCATTTACATTGTGGTTATGAATGCAAACTTGGGGGCCAGAGAGGCCCAAGGTCTCTCTTTCTTGCTGGTAGATAAGAAAACTTGGGCAAGTTATTTAATTTCAAAAGTCCCAGAGGCCCCATCTATAAATGAGAATAATTATAATGCCTACTTCAGAGGGTTTATTGGCGGCAGTAAAGACAAATGCATTTAAAATCCTTAGCACAAATGCCTGGCTAAGACGTCCATAAATTCTCAGCTATTATTTTTCTTCTTTACCACCATTGTCTATGCCTCCATAATTCTACAGTGAGCTGACATGAACAAATGACCTGGAGGTCAAATAGACCTGGAAGTTTCTTACAAAATTAAACATAAATTTACCGTAGGACTAGGTATTTCCACTCCTACCTGTCTGCCTCCAAAACAGTGAGAGCATATGTCCACATAAATGCTTATATGCAAAGGTTCACAGCAATATTATTTGCAATAGCCGAAAACTGAAAACAACCCAAAGGTCCATCAACAGATCAAGGGATATACAAACTGGTGTACCATGCAGTAGAATCTTTTTCTACAGTAAAAAGCATGAACTATTGATACACAGTACAACTTGGATGACTCTCAAAATAAATACGCCGAGTGAAGGAAGCCATATAAAAACATGAACATGTACTGTATGATTATTTATATAAAATTCTAGGAAATTCAAACGATTCAGTGGTGCTACAGATCAGTTGTTGCTTGGGGCAGACCTCAGGGAAAGGAGGGAGCACAGGAAAACTTTGGGGAGGGTGAGGAATATGCTCACTATACTGCGGTGATGATTTTCTGGTTGTACACACATGTCAGACTTCTCAAGTTGTGTGTTTTCAATACATACGTGAAGCTTATTGTATGTCACATGTCTGAATCAAGCTGCTTAAAGCCTTTCCAATGGCCTTCGTTGCTTTCAGAATGGAAGCTACATTCTTTATGGTGTATTATGCATTGTTTTTTCTTTTTTTTTTTTTGAAATCTCCCTTCTTACTAAATGGTAAATTCCTTCAGGGAAGAGACCATGTTTGTTTGATTCACTATAGGATCCCCAGAACCCAACACAGTACCTGGTGCAAAGGCAAATTTTAATGAATACATAAGGAACATAAAATCATTAAGGTCAAAGAGTGGTGTGGAACACGCCTACTCTACAGGGGGCCACAGGAGGGAGAAGGCACAGTGGGATTTCACTGTCGCAAAGCCTTCACAGGGCGGTGAAGCAGTGTCTGCTGGGGAACGGGAAGAGTATAAATAGTAAGAGAGACAAAAGGGGCCTCCCTCCTCCTCATTTTCAGAGTACCACGTTACATTATCCAGCACTGATATTGTCCAAGTGCTTTTGTATGTGCTTCTCCTGGGATTACCCCCGAGGAAGAGGAAGGCGCCTGCCTTGCGGGTACTTGGCCCTCGTTTGGGGCTTGAAAAAAGCTCAATCCCTTAATTAAGAACTAAATGTAACCACTTTTAGACACCCTTATTCTGGTGCCTCACTTTTTTCCCCTCCCTCCAAGGCCATATGAGAGAAGAGGGGCTGACCTGTAATCCAGCATCTCTTTCTAAACTCAGCAGGAAGCACTTAAAGGGCCTGGCTTTGTTTCCAAGGGAGAAGAGAGGAAGCAAAGCATCTGAAAAGGTTCTGTTTACTTTTCATTCAATGCTGAAGTCAAATAGAATGTGTTTGCTCTCTGCTGAATACCCAGGAATGAAAAGTTTGTATTTGAACCTCATGAATGGGACAGAGTAAATGTACCCTCTACCTCACATCCACAGCAGTACATTCAGATAGTGCTTGAAGTTTACCAAGTACTTTTGCAGACATTATCTCCCTCGATCCCCAGGGCAACCTTAAGATGAAAGTGGGGATTATTATGATTTCCATATCACAGGTGACTCAGTGCCCTGGAGCTAGAGGCAGGGGCTCAATAGAAGTTTCTTTAATGAGGTTACTAAGGTTAAGTGACTTGCCCAGAGTAGTCAGAGTTGGGTTAATCAGTGCTTTTCCCCTGCCCCCTGCCTACGATCCTTAAACACAGAGCAAAGCTCTGCTACTATAAACCTCTCCTCCATGGATTTGGGTAGCCCTTGGTCTCAGGTCCTGTTTCTGCAGTGCTGTCCCTCCTCACCATTACGCAGGAAGAAAACAGTAAGAGCAGGAAGAGGCATTGATTATTGAGCACCCACAATGTGCCAGGTGATTTCATTAGCATCTCATTTAATCTTCACAACAATCCCAAGGAGGAGGTTATATCATCTCCCTGCAGATGATGAAAGGAAGGCTCAGCAAGATAAATTAACTTGCTCAAAGTCACAAGCTGTTCCAACAGCCAGCAAAAAAGATCTGAGGTTCAAACCAGACCTTCTGGCTCCAAGGCCTGTTCTCTTTCCATTGTTCCACGATGGCTTTGAACCTGAGAATTACCTTTGGGTCTGTCCTATCACCCGCAACCCATTCCAGGCACCCCCCGCCCATACATATATACACAAACCATAAGGGAATTACAAATTTTTTTAAACACGGACAGAAATCTCTCAAAGCTTAATATTTGGTTGGGCCTTTCACTTTAGCAAAGCACTTCAGAGTTTCCTGCCTTTGGACAGACTGCCATTGTTAAACATTAAGGAAGGGCCAGTCTGGTATGAGATGAAATACCTAGTAATCCCCAAAGCAATGAACCCCAGCAGGCTCTCACATTGTAAAACAGGCCAAATAATGAGAAACACATTTATGTTGGCCAACCAGCACAAAGAGAAAAGAGAAAAGGAGATGGGGTCTTTTGTTCTGAGCAGCTGGCTTGCTGGAAACACCAGACAGAAAGAGTGAACAGAGGCAAGCTCTCCTCTGTGGTCAGAGAACACAGGTAGGACAGATGGTTGGAGGGTTTTGCCTCATTAAAAAGATTTCACGAACTGAAAAATTTGAGAGTTGGTCCTTACAGAGACTGCAGTGGGAGGGTTCTCTAAGCAAAAGATCCAGCCTTAACTCTTACAGAGTGACCTCTGGGATGCTGCCCAAGTCAGCAATGAGATAGGGGGTGAGACCCTCCACCCTCGGAGAGTCTGCTGGATGCCCGGACTCGTCATGAGAGTCTGCAATGATCCTCACTATCTATATACAATAGCCTATTATTTTAGGGATTGTCCAGAAACACCCCAGCTAGTTTTTCCATTGTCCTCAATGCCTTATCTGCTCTTTGTAAAATTTTCCAGCCAAGCTTTTAAATTGCTAATAATTGCTATTGTCACTATTAAACAATTAATTTATAACAATTATTAAAAATTGTTGAAGCTAGCTGATGGGTATGTGGAGTATCATAATTTTTAAAAAGGGTTTTGGTCTGCATTTGAATGATAAATAACATTTAAAATGCATTAGCATTCTACCTGAAAACTCAGAACCATCTCTGAAAAAATAATTATTGTTAAAGTCTTAACTGTTTTACAAACATTGCTTATTGGATTTTATGCCTTTTCTTTTTTTAAATTATATTTTGTTGTTTATGCTACTGCAGTTGTCCTGATTTTCCCCCCTTTGGCCCTTCCACCCAGTCCCCCCCACTCCCTCAGGCAATCCCCATACTGTTGCCCACGTCCGTGGGTCATGCACACATGTTCTTCAGCTTCTTTATTCCCTGTGCTGTACTTTACATCCCCATGACTACTCTGTACCTACCAATCTTAATCCTTTCACCTTTTCACCCATACCCTCTTCCCATCTGGCAACCATCAAAACACTCTCTGTATCTGTGATTCTGTTTCTGTTCTACTTGTTTGTTTATGTTATTTTTTAGAACCTATTGTTGATAGAAATGTATTTATTGCCATTTTATTGTTCATCTTATTGGGTTTTTTTTTTCTCCTTCTTAAGAAGATCCTTTAACATTTCATATAATACTGGTTTGGGGATGATAAACTCTTTTAGCTTTTTTTTGTCTGGGAAGCTCTTTATCTGTCCTTCAATTCTAAATGATAGCTTTTCTGGGTAGAGTAATCTTGCTTGTAGGTCCTTGATTTTTATCACTTTGAATGTTTTTTGCCAATGCCTTCTAGCTTGGAAAGTTTCTTCTGAGAAATCAGCTGATAGTTTTATGGGAGCTCCCTTGTAGGTAGCTAACTGCTTTTCTCTTGCTGCTTTTAAGATTCTCTCTTTGTTTTTAACCTTGGGCATTTTAATTATGATGTGTCTCGGAGTAGGCCTCTTTAGGTACATCTTGTTTGGGATTATATGAGCTTCCTGGACTTGTACATCTATTTCCTTCACCAAGTTAGGGAAGTTTTTTCAAATAGGTTTCCAGTTTCTTTCTGTCTCTCTTCTTCTGGCACTCCCATGATGCAAAGAGTAGTACACTTGAAGTTGTCCCAGATGCTCCTTACACTATCCTTATTTTTTTGGATTATATTTTCTTCTTGATGTTCTGATTGGTTGTTTTTCACTTCCTTGTATTCCAAATTGCTGATTTGATTCTTGGCTTTCTTCACTCTATTGTTTATTCCCTATAAATTGTTCTTTATTTCAAATAGAGTAGCCTTCGTTTGTGACTGGATTTTTTATGCTGTTGAGGTCCTCACTAAGTTCCTTGAACATCCTTATAACCAGTGATTTGAACTCTGTGGTTAGTAGATTGCTTGTTCCATTTTGTTTAGTTCTTTTCCTGGAGTTTTGTTCTGTTCTTTCACTTGGGCCATGTTCCTTTGTCTCCTCATTTTGGCAATCTCCCTGTGCTTGTTTTCTATGTGTTGGGTAGAGCTGCTATGTCTCCCAGGCTTAGTAGAGTAGCCTAATGTAGTGAGTGTCCTGTAGGGTCCAGTGGCACAGCCTCCCCTATCACCCAAGCTAGGCACTCAAGGAGTACCCACCATATGGGCTGTGTACACCCTCCTATTGTAGTTGAGCCTTGATTGCTGTTGGCATGTCCAAGGTCAGCCACTGCCTGTGTTCTGCCTGGGGTCACAGAGCATAAGCTACAAAGCAACCTGCAGCTGGCTGCTACTTGTGCTGGGCTTGGCAGTGCCCGAGTGAGGCCAAGCTGTAAACCAAGTCTGACTGCCGCTAGTGTCAGGCCTGGGGCAACTTATTGAGAGGTATGGGGCTCACTGAAGCCAGATGCTGTTTATTTGAGAGATTTTAGGAGAATCTGAAGCATGGGCCAAGACAAGCCATTTATATGGAAAAGCCACTAGAAACAGCTTGGGTGGGCCTGAGAGTTGGATGAGGCAGGGCCTCAGGGAACCACCAGGGTGGTGCAAACAGTGTGAGCTAGGTTGATGAAATCTCAGACATGGTGTCTGCTTGCCAGCTCTGTGGCTCTGCTGAGGGAGGGCTCACAAAAGGAACAATGGCCTCTGCCAGCACTTCTGTTTGAGAGAAAGCTGCCCCCCAGCTCTCACCTTGATGTTGAACAGTTTGGTTCCTCCCCTTATGTCTCTGATGCCTTTTAGCCTGCTGCCTTGGTGCTGGAGCTCAGAGAGTATGAGTCAGTGTAAGTCTGTGTGTGGGCCCTTTAAGAAAAACTTCCTGAGCCTCCAGCAGTTTCCGTCTTCCACAGCTTCAATCCCCACTGGTTTTTACTACCAGAAGTTATGGGCACTTCTCTTCCTAGCACTGGAGCCCTGATCCGGGGGGGCCTGGTATGGGGCTGGGACCCCTCCCTCCTTAGATATCTTTCCTGATTTTTATTTATCGCATGTGGTTGTCGGTCACATCTCTGCCCCTCCTACCCATATTGATGTCATTTCTTCTTTAATTCTGTAGTTAGTTTCTTCTTTAATTATTTACTCATAGGACTTCCATTCAGCTTGGTTTCTGAGGGTTCTGAATGATGGTTGTTCTATAGCTTAGTTGTAATTTTGATGTCCTACGCCTTTTCATTTCTTAGTCCCTTGGTGTCCTCAGATCTATACCTTGCACTCAGCAAACGGCTTCTTCTGGTAGATAAATCTATCTAGAACACTCAAGGACTTAGGTCCTGTTGCCTGAAATTTGCGCTTTGCTCACTTGAACATGTGTGAAATTTTCCTGACCCCTTGCCAGAGGTTAACCTAGATCTGTTCTCTGGGTATTGGTACCAGGGAACTTGTAATAGCTACTCAGTACCCATTGGTTTCTTCCTGAAGGAGGTCAAAGAGCAAATGAGATCAGGTATCTTCAGCAAAACATCGCAGAACTTCTGTCGTCATTCACGTGCCACGGTCCACTGTACTCATTGCTACAATGTCACTTTCTCCATCACCGCAAGGCTGCAGAAGTTTTCAAGGTCTAGGTGATCTGGTCCTGTCGTGTACCAGACCCAGGTCCTAAAGGTCTGCTCTGACAATGCACAACTGCCCAAGTTGAAGCTAAACTAGTGTGGAGTAAGTAAGTTTCTAATCCAAAATGAAGAAGTGAATAATGCTATTGACCTTGGAAAATGGAACAAATTCTGTGAAATCATAAACCACATCTCACGTCTCAACGTGGTTTATGCTAGTCGCTTATATGCTAGTCATACGCATATGTAGCTATTATTATTGGCTCCCAAAATACTGATACATGAAACATCATTCTACCACCAAATTCAAAGGCAATGCCACAAATGTATGGAACGTATAACTGCTGTACTCAGCAACATACACACATTTTTCACAGTAATGCTGCAGAATTCAAGTGAAACTCCATCCATGCAATCAGTGTGCAGAGCAGGCCCCACTGACTTTACCTGTGCTCATCTCTCCTCAAAACATATTATACATACATGTATGCACTTATCTGTTTATATATTTGTTATGGGTTGAATCGTGTCCCTTAAAAATTCATATGTTGAAGTCCTAAACCCCAATGACTCAGAAGGTAACCTTATTTGGAAATACGATTGTTGCAGATGTAACTAGTTAAGATGAAGTCACATTGGAATGAGGTAGAATCCTCATTCCAATATGACTGGTGTCCTCATCAAAAGGAGACATTTGGAGACAGGCACACAGAGAAAACAACACATGAACATGAAATAAGGGATTGGAGTGATGTGTCTACCAGCCAAAGAACATCAAAGATTGCCAGCAAACCACAGAATCTAGGAGAGAGGCATGGGACAGGCTCTCCCTTATAGCACTCTGAAGAAACCAACCCTGCTGAAACCTTGAACTTGAACTTCTAACATCCAGAACAGTGAGAAAATAAATTTGTTATTTAAGCCACCCAGTTTGTGTTATCTTGTTACAGTAGCCCTAGCAAACTAATGCAAAATACATCTATAAATATATGAAATACCAAGTCTCAAGAACTCAAGATATGAGGAAGTAAAACATCTGAATCCAGCTCTAGTGGCAGACTACTACCCACAGCCCTGGTTCCTTACTGTGCCAGCCACTGCCACTGTGCCACTGTCACACTTACCTGATAGCCTGGTGAGTGTGGGGAGGACCACAGGAAAAGAATTGCTCATTTGGTGCCAAGTATTCTTCAGCTAAGTCCCATGTCTGTTTATCTAAGACAAAAACAAATCTTAATGTAAGTAACTACTAACATCATCACTTACTTCACCAACTAACTAGTTTGTGGATGTGAATAGGATATTTGCTTGTTCTGCTTGCCACAGGTTCAATGGTGAACCTGACCAGCGGCCGTAGGTAATATGGTGTAGACAAGATAATCCTGAACAGAATGAGAAGCTGATGCCCTTCCAGTTTCTCTCCAGTCAGGGAATCTCATCATCAAAACACATCCATACATTTCAATTTAAGTGCAGAAAGCTCTTTCCAACATCGGAAATTAACGCTTTTGTTACTGGATCCTTTTGGGGGTATTTAGGAATGTTGTCTCTTTAAAGCTTGGTACTGGATTTGGAAAGAGCATTGCAAATCTAGAAACCTGCATTAGACTATCAAATGCACAGTTAACGTTTGTGGAACTTGCACAGTTTGTTCCTAAGCGTTGTTACATACAAACCAAACAAATATTTTCCCTTGGGATTCTTTTGCAAAATCTCAGAACATTAGACCTTGACCAAAGAACCAGTATCAAATTTATTTTCCCTGGCGGATTCATTTATAGAAAGTCAAAGGTCAAACTTCAGCAAGTGGCACTCACATGCAAAATAAGAGGAATATTTTTGTTTGAGTGCAAGAGCACCAATTAACACTAATTAAGAACTCAGAAAAAAAAAAAGAACTCAAACTTTCTCATGGCGTTTTCTAACTTTCTTTTGTGTCAATTTAGTAGGGTGATGGAGAAGGCTGATAGGGAGATAGGATTCATTTTCTCAGTATTCTAGAACAACAGTGTATTGGTATGCAGTGTTATTTTAAACTTACACCCGAGAATAGGGAAACACATATGTGTAAATATAAAAGGCCTTCATTTTCGAAAAACTTTATTTTTTAAAGAAATCATTTGTGCTCTTTGCTGTATTCTGACCTTGAACACAGTCTTTAGCTCCTTAAATGCCGAGTTTTAGAAAGTAATATTATATATTATTAAAAAAAAATAGAAAACACAGAAAATAAAAATTACTCTTAATTTCACCACTCAGAAACAGTTTTAAATATTCCCTTTCTATGTTACTCTTATCCCACCTCTCTTAAATTGTAATTCTACTGAAAAGTTCGGGTCTTTTCTTATGTGTGTCTTTCTTCCACTTACCACTACTTTAAAACCATTTTATTATTCCACTTCTTTCCTTTCTAAAGCACGATCTCTCCCTGATGAGAGTAGTCATTATTGATAGAGAAGGACTGGGGTCTGAGATAAGAAGGGACCTCCTTCTCATTTCTCCCCTTTTGTGCCGTTTCAACTTTTAAACTGTATGCATGCATTACTTTTCAGATCAGGAAACGAATGCATCTAAAAGATCATTTTCATTGGCTGTGTAATTCCAGCCCGCAGATATACTTGAACATATTGCAATATTTCCATGCTTGGCCACACCAATCTTTTCCCCAGTATTTTGCCCTAATATACAATACTACAGCGAGAACCCTTAACACAAATACTCATCGGCACCACTGCTAATTTCCTTTGGCTGGATTCCTAGAACTAGAATTATTGGTTCGGTGAAAGGGAACTTTTAAAGGCTTTTACATATTCGTGCAAATTGTTTTCTAAAGTAGGGTGCCCTCCCACCAGCAAATACACCTGAGCTCACCTCACCTGACCTCTCTTTGCTCTGGGACCCACTTTTCCTCTCTCAAAATATAAGGAGAAGGACGACGTAGTGGCGTTCCTGGATAATTGGGTCAAGCAAGTGTCCTGGGTCCTTAGACTGGGTTTGCTTACAAGAGGTGGGATTTTCATGACCACTCTAGTGGATGGGACACTTCTGTGTTGCGCGCACACACAGGTACAGATAGGAAGTGTGATGTTACCTTGGAGTCAGTCATCTTTCGATTGAGGGTAGCACACCCTCTTTCCATCAGTTGCGCCAGAGGTTCTCACGGGCAATTTCAGGGAACTCGCTCATTGCTCACATTTGCATCACCCTCCTCTCGACCTTATTTGCATTCCTACCAGCAAAGGCACCTGAACCCATCTCACCACGCTTCTTATTTATTCACCCAAAAGCCAGGTGGTCTCTCCCACCTAATCTCCCTCCTCTTCCTAATGGTGTAAAACAAACAACAAAAATCCAGGGAATCGCTTGC
This sequence comes from Micronycteris hirsuta, assembly GCA_004026765.1. Classification (NCBI taxonomy): domain Eukaryota; kingdom Metazoa; phylum Chordata; class Mammalia; order Chiroptera; family Phyllostomidae; genus Micronycteris; species Micronycteris hirsuta. The sequence continues at coordinate 5,298 of PVJI01005301.1, read as the reverse complement.
TACCCAAACCTTGTCATTTTGCGCTGGTGGTGAAGACGAGGTGGGGAGAACAACAAAGGATTCAGTGATGTGGGTTCTTGATGGGACTTATATGGTGACTAAGAGTCCTCCCACCCAGAGTCAGTGGGGCTTCCCCATGTTTCCTCCCCACAGAGACGCGTGCGCACTTTCTCAGCCTGAATTTTCCAGCAGCTAGAGAGCCTCAGTGACCCGCCAGTGGCCCCTGCACTATGCCTTACAAACACCCCTGCATCCAAGGCTTTCTCAGAAAATAAAAATGACTCTAGAGACCCCTGTGGAATGAGATCCAGGCTCCATGCCTGTAGTCACTATGTGGCAGAAGATGAGAATAAGCTGAAATACCCCCTGAATCAACTTGACACTCCGTCTGTATGTTTTACAGGCAACAAAGGGGCATAGGTCAGAGAAACTCAGCAGAGGAGAAAAATGAGGATGAAGTAGGAAGTATATTATTTCCATTGCATGTTTGAGGAAATAGCAATGTTAAATCACTTGCAAAGCCCTGGTCAGGTAGCTCAGTTGGTTAGAGTGTTGTTCCAATACACCAAGGTTGTGGGTTCAATCCCCGGTCAAGGCACATACAAGGAACAACAAATGAATGTGTACATGGGTGGAACAACATTCGATGCTCTTTCTCTCTTTCTTAAAAAAATTCAATAAATTTTAAAAAATTTTTAAATAACTTGCAAAATGTTATTGGCAAGTGGTTGAGCTGCAGTTCAGTCCTAAGGTCTGGTTAATTCTGAAGTCTGGGCCTCTCTACTCCACTCCACATGCTGACCCTGTGGATTGAGAAATAATGTAATTTTGCACCACAGGCTAGAAGACAGAAGGAACGCCTGCTAACTCACCCGCATGACCCGGCCTGGGAATGTGCCCCGTCTGCTTTGTGGAGACACTCACCCTGCATCCCTGACAGAGCACTCCAGTACACGGAGACCCAGAGTAATGTGAAAGTGAGCAAGCACAGGCTCCCTGAAATTACCTGTGAGAATGTCTCCTGACTCAGCTGGTAGACAAGAAGCTGTGCTACTTCCAAATAAAGGGTGACGGTCAGCAAGACAAGAACAGAGCTTCCGTTTTTTGAATGGGCACTGGTCCTATTCTGCACCATCTCGCGCACCACCTACAGATATGGGCATGTGCAGCCCAGAGAGAGAGATTCAACATGAATCTCCCAGCAGTTTACACAGACTTCCGCTGTCATCACTGCCCATACTTCCTGTCCAAACCACACCAGTTGTGGTTTGCTGGTCTCCACTCCTCTGACCCCTTTCCTTCCTCTCTCACTTTCATAAAATGATGTTGAGCGTTTTGACAGAATGGGCACAATTGGGCTAATGGGATCAAATAAATGCAACTTCAGCAACATTAATTAGTTCAATGTTTAATAATAATTGAAGTGAGAAATTAAGTCATTGAATGGCTAATTGAGCCTGAATTATTCAGATAACACTTTGTTCCATCTTACTTACAGAGGCTCAGACACAGAACAGATGCACGTGCTGGGATGAATGCAAAGACGAGGCGTTGCCCGAAATGGACTCTGCTTTCTTCAGGGTCAGAAGGCCTCTTCTGAGTCCTGACCCCACCCTGCAGAGTTCACAGCCTCTCCAGCCCTGGAGAGAGAGGGTCAGAACGCCTCTGTGAGTGATTGCTCAAGAGACCACGTGCCACAGAGTGAGTCAGACATGCACCTCTGCATACCTGCGTAAGCGTTAGACATTCTTCCCAAGTCTGCCAGGCATAAGTTGACGAACCTGCCCCAGTTTGCCTGGGGACTTTCCCAGCAGAGCTCGGACAGTCTCCCATCCTAGGAAATCTTTCAGTCCTTGACAAACTGGGGTAGTTGGTCACCCTAGCAAGGATATGAAGAAGGAGCAAAAGGTCCTCCAATGTCATACCTGCCAGTGTCTGCTTCTTTCCCTCTCTACAAAACCAGAGCAGCCCTCGTGGGTCCTGCTGCCCCCATCTAGCTGCATGGGAAGGACATTTATGTCAACTGGGCAGAGGACGAGGTGTCCAGTTTTATCTGTTTAAATTTTGTAGTACTTCTCTGAACTATGATGTGGGTATGCATGTGCATGTGCATATGTGTGCATAACATACATATACAAGTAACATGTCATCACTGTAGAAAAACTTAAAGGTAAGACAATGAGATCAAAATTATTCATAATCCTACCACCTAGCAGTAAACAATTTGACAATTTTCATGTGTACCCTTGTAGATTATAAAGTAGGCATATAGATAGTATAAATAATGGTAAGTCCATTCCAGAAAAATATAGCAACAAAAAATGATGCTTTGAAGCTGGTGTTCACTCAACAATAGGTGTACTTATCCATGGAAATAATTATATTTTTACAACATCATTTTCGATGGTCATATAATATTCTGTAATATGTCTATACCACAGATTACTTAACCACATTGATTAGATAAGACATGTAGGCTGTTTTCAATTTTTCATTGTTATAAACAGTGCTGAAACCAAAATGCTTGTTGCTATATCACTGAGCACATTCTTTCTCATTTTATTAGAATGAGTTCTTAAAAGTGGAATTGCTAGAGCAAAGAGATTTCATTGTTTTTAAGTCTTCTGGCATGCATATAAATAGGTCTTCCAGAAAAGTTATCACACCAGCACTGTATAAGAATCACTATTTCCTTCTGTGAAGAGCTTAGGTTTGAGAACTGAATGGTCTGTAAGAGGTATCTCAGAAACTATAATCAGCGTCAGAAGAAGCATTAGCCCATTCTCAAAGTAAATACTGCATTTTAGAACTTGAAAGAATCTTAGAGATCACCTGGTCCCACACCATCATTTCCCAGTTGAGGAAACCTGGGAAGATGGGGTGGAAAAACACTTGGCCAGAATGAAGGTAGCCAGAAAAGAGACTCTAGAAAGTAGGCAGAGCCCTCCCTGTGCGGCTGCCTCTTCTTCAAGTAGAAGGATCAAAGCAGAATGGAATGAAGCATGACCAAGTAACAGGCATCTATACGTGGTTCTGAAGAGTTCCATTGCCTTATATCCATTTCAAATAATTTACTGCAGCTACTCTCTGCACCCTCTGAACTCACTCTGTAAATTCAGCTTCCCTATTTTTTAGCATTTGTGAAAAATGCCCCCAAAACACAGACAACCACATTTGGTTTGCAAGAGGACTGGAGTTACTTGCCTAATGTTCGGATAGAATTAGGCCTTGTTCTGCTTTTCCTGTGATTGTGCCTGGTTATCTGAGAGACTGTCTTCTGGATACACGCCCGCATGCACAAATACACACATGCACATACAGACATTTTATTTTTCAGCCAACAGAGCCTTTATTAACATGCAAGTATCATCGGCCACAAGATACTCAACTTTTCCTAATCTTTCCTAATCTTTTCAGTTCTTTTCAATATTTTAACTTAAGGTTACTGTGGATCTAACACAAAAAGTAACCTACTAAAATCAGTCAAAGCTAAACTTGATTCTAGCTATCACCTTAACCTTTAAGATCATTATTTAGGTTTATAATTGGCATTATTTGTCACCAAGTAGTGGAATATAATTCTTGTACTTTGTAATCATCTATACTAAAATATGTATCCATACATATTTAGTAACGTCTTAAGAAGTTAGTATGCAATTAACGTATATATTTAACTGCTTTCAATAAGCTGGAAAATACAATGTTAAGTCTTCTAAGAGGAAAATTATTTATAGAACTTGGTTGTTGATGGCTCTTGCAATTTCCAGAAAAACTGGTCCATATTAAACCAGTCTTGAAGAACTAAGCTGACAAGCTAAATTTATAGACCCTAATGACAGCTGCAATTTACTAAGATAGAAACAATAATATACCCAACTACAGCGCTCTGTTCCCATGCCTAAGCAGAGATGCTGTCATAGGTTTTGAATATTTTTTGTCTGCTTAGTACAAAAGCTGAATAACCTCTTTCTAAGTCAGACTTCAGTAGAAGACTCGCAGATGTTGGGCATATTTATTGGGACATATTTTAATTAATAGAATGTAATTAATGTACTATATCAAAGTGCATTATAAGATTTGTACTTTGTTATATTTTAAAACATTTCAGTTGGATGCAGGAAGACTGGAATAGTTCAGAAAATAGTAGCTTTTAAGATGTGGGTAATGTTCCTAGTCTTTTAAAACATTTAAATAACCAGAAGTATAATCACAACAAGGGACTAGGTAAGAAGGATGAATATTGCAAAGGAAGCTGTATAGTCAATGAAAGCACAATCCTTTGGATTGGCCAAAATGCACAGAACACATGAAATCAAAGTCACGTAGTTTACTTACTGACCATGTGGCTACAGTTCAAAAAAACCACTGCTCCAAAAGCCGTACCTAGTCATCTTCCAAAATTGCTTTTAAATAAAGTTCTTAAATTGTAACAATAAACAAAAAAGACAAGATACACTTCAACAATACTGCAGTTTATCAAAAGACACATAAGAAATTTCAACTCTCATGTCTTTGACAGTTATAAAATCAATATTTGGCTAAATTACAAACTTGTTTATAATGCCATTATTTTCATAATTCCAGTAATGCTAATGATGGCTATAAGGTCAGAATAGGTTTAAAAAAAAAACGCTAAAAACATAAAAATACATAGCCCCAACATTTACCTGTAGATGTTCATTTATGACTAAACTTCAGCGTTTATTATATCACTATTACTAATTTTAAAAATCACATCCAAAAGGATAAGACAAAAGTACCTACAAATTGGCATATTTGTTTATTTCTCGATTTGTGAAAATGTCCTCAACTTGTTGGCGTAGCAAACGAATTTCACCTCTGCTGTGCAAAAGAAGAGACGATAATCTGCTTTGCCATGAACTTTAAAGTTCATTTGCACACGGGCAGCATGCTATAAAGGAAAAAAAGTCTAACTGAACTACAGGGAGTAAGCACTGAAAAAGTTAACAGTTTATTGTCATTTACTTTCTTTAACAATCCGGAAAACCGCAGCGTTGAGCCGCTCCGTGCCGTTCCAGGCGCAGTGGGAAGCCAGGAAAAGCTGTCAGCGCAGCGACCCCTGTAAGAGCAGCGCACGCTCGCTTTGATAGGCCCTGTGAGGCGGTCTCTCTTAAACTGGCTTCTCATTCACTGCATTCTCAGCGGCTGACCTGGGCCCCGCAACGTGGCTGTTACTGTCCCTCTGTTAATGCACGTTCTCTCTTTACAATGAGCTCGTGACCGTGAGAAGACCTCACTTTGACCTACACGGGATCAGGGCCTTCACGGCCTCCGTTG